>JAFEMH010005779.1:0-149617 GCA_022495995.1 Adenophora triphylla var. japonica
TATATTCTTCCTTTTCCTTACCTGAATTGGAAAGGGCGGGAGATCTGATCGTTCTTTTTGGCGAGTTAATGCCCGAGGCGGCGGTTCTCAAAAGCGGTTGTCCAATCGCCGAGGAATCGTACCGTCATTACGAAAATTACGGGCGCATTAAATAAGCGTATCCATCCATCAAGAAGTCAATGATCGAGGCGACCTACATCTACTTCAGCTCAAACTACCATTCGACTGACAGGCTGTATAAGTTTTACACGGAAACTTTTAATAACTAAATTAGACAAAAATCAACACAAAATGTTGGGGAGACCAATAAATGGAATAAAAGTGACGGGTCGAGGCCCAGCGAATGAATTTGACATTTCGGCCGTTATAAAGAAGGCAGGTACCATGTAATGGAGGCCCAATCCAATTGCTACGAATACCAAAAGACCCGAGCTGACAGCCAAGATCGGTCGGACCTAGCTCATCGTCCAGACCATCTTTAGTCCACCGAGCCTACCACGTCCAGACCTACGATCATCTACTTTTACAATTTCTATCAAGCCAAGGCACAAAGTCGATCGACTTCGAATACTCGTCGACCTCAAACTATTAACACGTACGCTCGTCTACGTCGTTGTTATAACACGCCGCTACATTCCGGATATAGTTACGCCCACAATATCTCCTTGATTTTAGGGATTTACGGTGATCCCATAACACCATTATATATATGCACAACATAAAGCGTTCAAAGGTAATGTCTTATTGGATACTAGTAAAAGCCCGTTGTAAGTACCCAAATCGGCTCATGCCTTAGGTTAATTTTCCCGGCAATTCCGGTAATTTTTCCGGTAATTCCCGGACCTTCTAGTGTTAGGAAATGTCCCGAGCTTGAGTCCCAAATTAAAATAAGGGCTGTAAGGAGCCTTCCTAATTAAGAAAACACGTTTTTCTTAATTAGGGAGAAGCTTCTAGAATAATGCCACCTTGCGTGGTTCTAGAATCTTTGAGTCATTATGGATAAGACCGCACGGCCTCATTTGCGAAGGGCTGCGGCCGCACGGCTTCATTAGCCTTATCCAGGCCTATAAATAGAGCCCTCCTCTACCCATTTCAACACACACAATATATGAGAAAAATACTCAATACACTCTGAAATACGTGAAGAAAGCTGCTGGGAATTCAAGAAGAAGAAGAAGGAAGGCCAAGAAGCTACATCCCTCCTCCTTGAAGACCCAAGATCGACCTCTCCTCCTAGCTCCGTCCCGAGAAGGAAAGGAAGTCATTGGTAACCTCGCACGCCCTAACCTTGCATTTTAATTGCTTTATATACTTGCTCATTGCATTGTCATATATCTTGCTTGGGACTTGGTAGCTTAAAGATCACATCTTTATCATCCCCTTCCCCTTTTTGCATGCATTAAGACCTCATTTGTCATAAAAATGTAGTCTTTTTCATAAAGGTGCATTCTTTGCACCTAAAATCCCTATTTTCAAATAAAAATGTTATCTTTATGCATCATTTGCATATAAAGATCAAATCTTTTTCAATAAAAATGCATCCTTTGCATCAAAACCCCCTTTTCTAATGCATCATTTGCATAAAAATGCTATCTTTATGCATCATTTGCATAAAGATCATTTCTTTCAATCAAAAAGCATCATTTGCTAAAACCAAAATGTCATCTTTTCATTAAAGAGTCATTTTCATCATGCATTTCCCCTTTTCCCCTAACCTTGGAACGGACCGGTGTAAAAGTTCTCATCTTTGCATCGTTCCTTCCATTAAAGGTTCATGATTTCTTTAGGAAAAGGATAACCTTGAACCCTATATCTCCAATTATCGCTTAAGAATGAGTATGAAGCCTCTATACGAGCTCGACCGTCTTAAAGCGTAGGATTGATGGGCTAAGGACATTCCTTCCTAAAGAACCTCATCTTTGACCAAAAGAGAGTCATTCTCTCGATCACGCAAGTCCCGAGGGTCCCGAGGTTTAAAATGCGATGATCACAAGTCATAAGATGAGGACGGGATCATAATCCCAAATACATAAATTCCAAGGAATCCCGGCGACAACCAACAAATGGTTTGTACGTCCGGAAGATAACTTGGGACATTTCCCCCCTTTATTTTCAAACACATGCACACAAAGAAAGCACGCAAGCAAACACGATTAATGAAATCTAGGGAGACTTGCTCCGGCAAGGCACTTTGGGTGAACGCCAAACGTTCTTCCCGAGGGTAACTTAACCTCAGAACCCATAAAACCTTTTTCAAAGTTTTGAGGTAATCAAAATGGCGTGGCGACTCCGTTTTTCAAATAACTCGGATGTCTTCAAACTCGCGTGAATTCAATAAACAAAAATTTTGGGGCACACATTCACGGTTTGGCGACTCATTTGGGGATCATCCCAAAGGAGAAAAGCTTTATTTTCAAAACAAAAGTCGATACTTGGTATATAGGTGGACCCCACTTACCCTTCTGTATCGCTCCTAACCGGGGCTTGGGATAACAAGGTGGTTTAACAATCCCACGTACCAGTATCCCCTTTTCGAAAAAAAATTTTGAAAAAAAAAAAAATAGAAGAAAGCTTTTCCCTTTGAGCGGGTTAGACTCCCATCGCCGATTTCATTAATCGTGCTTGCTTTCTTTACCATGCATTGCATCATTTGCATCTTGGAATCTGTGCATACTTTGAAACGGGAAATAACCAGAAAAATAGCAAAAGGAGTGGAACACGGAAAATTGATCCATGCGGTCGTACGGCTAATCCTCATAGGATTACGACCATACGACCTCGGTGGCAATTCCACCGGGAAAAATCATGGTTAATCTGGCGGTCCTAGCGGCTTGGGGCTATTCGGCTCCATGGCGGAGGGCTCCCGAGAAAAATTTACGTGCTTATGTGTTGCATTTTCCCCGTCCCGAAAATCATTCCTTTAAAACACATTTATGAAAATCTCTGTTTTAACTCAAAAGGAACATTTTTAGGAGACCGCACACTACGCGCACGATATATCACTGTACACTTTTGCACGCACGTCCTTCAAGCAGGGTGGTTCAGTGCGATCACGGACGGCCTTACGATGCTCGGGCGCGCACGGAATCATCCCGACCTCCCATGGCGGCCCGGTGTCGACCCAATGCACGGTCCGTGTCACACGTTTCAAAAACCGTGACTTTTGGTTGGTTTTTGGTCTAGTCCGTGTCATATAGCCCGGTTGCATACCCACGTAAAGGTCAAGCCTTAGCTCATAACGGAAACCAAGATTTTCGCTCAAGCGAAAGTGCACGAAAATTCCGACAAGGAAAAATCGGTGGGATCTTGACTCCGACATTGACTATTGACCTTGACCCGCACGGAATGCGTAAGAGTCAAGACCAAGTCTTTGCCAAAATAAAAGATCTTTCGCTCAAGCGAAGCTCTGCCAAACTTCCGACAAGGAAAAATTGGCAAGATCTTGGCCGGCATTGACTTCGATTCCGAGCTCGCGCTGCGTATGCAACGAAGTTCAATGTGACCTTTGTGTCATCCGGCTTTTGCCGCCCGACCCATGCCTATTATATTCTCGGACATTACCGAAAGTCAAAAACCGTCATTCGCTCAGCGAAACTCTGTCGAAGATCCGTCGAGGCGAGAGACGAGACTTTCCGGTATTGCCTTGACTATAATCCGCATCGCTCGTGCGTTGAAAGGTCACATGACCCGCTAGACCCGATAGGAGCGTTCTTTACTCTCGGTCGGTGGGATCCGCGTGCCCTATAGGACCCTCGCCGGGCTGTCCACCTGGGAGGTCGAAATACGGGTGGAATACGAGGGGCTTATAGACGTAGTGACGGAACCCAGCTGATCCGGGATCTAGAGTAGTTGTGAAAAAAGAAGGGCGAGAACCCCTTTTCCAACCAAATAGATATTAATAAAAGACATTGTTTTAAGTAAACTTGAAGATTCTAATTTGCATATTGCACAGGCCTTGACTAAACACCTACCCGAGTCTAAAACCTTTCCTATCCCTTTCCCGCGGCGAGAAGGAAGTGGGTGAGAACACCGGGTCGGCAACTTGTTAGCGCGAGAATCCTCGGACATTTCGCGAGAATCCTCGGTTTTGTCGGCTTTTCGGTGTCAAAATGGCCAACATGGTAATCCACAACGGTAATGACCAAGCAATTGGAGGGGCTATCCCGGTTCAACCCAAGCCTCACATCGGTATGATGTATGTGATTGTGAAGGCGCTTAGAGTATGAGTATCAAGAATGGATCAATGAGGACGCTCCTTCAAGGAAGAAGAAGAAGAGAAAGTCCACACGGCGAAGCTTAAGGAAAGATACGAAGGCGGGGACAAGAGCGTAGGAACTTTGGGAGAGCCTTCGGGCAAGTTTGACTACTATGTCGGTTATGCCAAGGAACTGTCAAGAAACCCGTCACCCCCAAGCGCGAGTCCGGCTGATATCCCTATGATCGGTGACCCTCTTGAAGTAGAAAAGTGGCCATCGTGAAGTTCAATGGCCAATCTAGAAGCGAGAAGGATCAAATTGAATACGTAGCCGGTCGAGGAAGAATTAAGATCCCCTGAAGAAGACTTTATCGGCATCATTCAAGCCAACCCTCCTATAGGCTATCTTGACAAGGTGGTGGTATCAAAGATTGGCAAGAAAAAATGACCTATCGGCGGTGCGTCGACAAAATGAGCCGAGACATTTCGGTCAATGAGTCCAGTAGCTACGGAAGAGTTAGGCGAAAGATTGCAACAAGTTACTTTAGTTCCCCTCACCATCTTTCCACGATCTAGGCACATTAATGATTTCCGGCAAGCTTTTGATCGGTTCGGAGTCTCCAACTTTACGAAGAACGGCGCAAGGCGCTACTCCCCGAGGCAACGGCAAGAAGGAGTGAGATCCCGGTCCAACCCTTGTCAAGTCCCCCTCGAGTCAATAAGTAGTGTAGGGTCCAGTCGGTGTTGTCTATTCGGTTGAGTCGGGAATCTTCGAATTCCGAGTCCTCGAAGTCATCCGAAGGCCTCACGCCTGAGGATTATGAAAATGTAATCGATGTCATCTTTCCCCTTATCTTGAATGAAATGACAAATCTTTACGATTATCCTCTTATTGCCAACTTAACAAATGATAAATTAACTCAAAACTTAACAACGGTTAATAATGAATCATTTGAACAAGATGCAAACACACTAAACGAACAATACATTAAAGAAATCTTTAAGCGAGGTTTCGAAAAAGAGGAAAAGGGCCCAAGGCCGAGGAGATTTTGATAAGTGTGAACTTGGGTACTATTGAGGAACCTAAAGAGACACGGATTGGAAGCTTCTTCCGGGGGGTTGAAAGGGACAGACTAATCGAGTTGCTCGAGAGAATACATCGACGTGTTTGCATGGTCATACAAAGATATGCCGGGGCTAGACGGTTCGATAGTAGAGCACGAGAATCCCTCTAGCACCGGATGCTAAGCCGATAAAGCGGCGAGAAAGATCAAGCGGAATGGTCTCTACGAGTCAAAGAAGAAATTGAGAAGCTACTGCGGGTAGGATTCATCGAGTTATTGAATACCCGACATGGTTGTCCAACATCGTGGCCAGTAACCAAGGCCGATGGGAAGGTGCGGCTATTTGTGTGGATTTAGAGATGCGAACAAGGCCGGCCCAAAGACGACTACCCTACGCAAACATAGACATCTGGTGGACTCCCTTTGCCAACTACGAAGTCAAATCCTTCGTTGATGGTTTTGCGAGCTACAACCGGATCAAGATGGCCGAGGAAGACCAAGAAAAGACGGCCTTCACCACACCGTGGGAACCTCTTGTTATACGGTAATGCCATTCGGGCTCAAGAATGCTTTGGGGCTACTTACCAAAGGGCAGCGGCCGCACTTTTTCATGACATGATCCACAAGGAGATTGAGGTCTACGTAGACGACATGATAATCCACTCCAAAGGAGAAGGTGGGCGACACTTTGTTGACCTACGAAAATTCTTTGAGAGGCGAGACGGCATTCCATGAGACTAAACCACACGCCAAATGCACCTTCGGAGTGACAAGGGGAAAAGTGCTCGGGTACATGGTCACGGAGCGAGGTATAGAAGTTGACCCCCGAAAGATCAAAGCCATCATGGATATGAGGCCACCTCAAACCAGGACGAAGTCAAAAGCTTCATGGGTAAATTGCGGTACATCGGCCGTTTCGTCAATCGGTTGACCACTATGTGCGAGCCCATCTTCAAGCTCATGAAGAAGAATGTGGACACGAGAATGGACCGAAGAATGCCAAGATGCCTTTGACCAGATCAAGGCATACTTAGTACATCCCCGGTACTATGCCCCCACATAGACGAAGCCTCTTACGCTCTATCTCCCTTTATCCAGAACACGGCGGTTGGGGCTATGCTTGCTCAAGAGAAGAAAGACTCTCGGGTAGAAAATGCCATTTACTTTGTCGGTAGGAAGCTACGGGGAGTGAGCTCAATTACTCGGCGTGTGAAAAGACTTGTGCGGGGCGAAGTGCAGGTAGTCGGCAAGTTGAAGCATTATATGAAGCCCACCCTGTGAACTTGGTCTCGAAAATGGACCCCATCAAGTACATCTTTGACAAGCCTTCCCTCTCGATGCGTTTAGCGAAGTGGTCCTTCTTCTTGGCGAGAATACGACATCAACTATGTGACCGAGAAAGGCCATCGAGGGTCAAGCATTGTCGAGATCACACTGGCGAATTTCCCCGATAATGAAGACAAAGGGCACGAACCCCAATTTCCGGATGAAGGGATCTTTGCGGTTGAGCACGAAAATAGATGGCAATTGTTCTTTGACGGAGCCGCTAACAAAAGAGGAAATGGTGTAGGAATGCTATTGGTCGATCCGAAAGATGAGCATACCCCATAGCCCTCAAGTTGAACTTTCTGCCACGAACAATGCCGCCGAGTATGAAGCTGCATTCTTTGGTTTGGAGGCTGCCTTAGAAAAGAAATGTCAAGGAGCTCGAAGTTTACGGAGACTCGGCCACGATCATCAACCAAGTCTCCAACAAGTGGAAGGCTGTGGACCACTAATCTACAACGGTATCATGCCCGTATGGAGGAGTTGGTGGACGGTTCGGAGAAGTGACTTTCCACTACTTGCCGAGGGAAAAGAACGGTCGCGAGATGCCCTAGCTACTCTAGCCTCATTGGTAGAGATCCCCGAGGAAAAGCCATAAAGCCCTTGAGTGGGTAGAAGAGAAGCCCCGACTTTACATTTGTGAAGTGGACACGGGACTGAGCCTATAAAGGAACCTTGGTACAATCAGTTACCAATTCCTCAAAGACGGAGAGTCGGCTTTCGGAGACGAAGAAGGTAGACCAAAGAAGGTATCGGAGCCAAGAGCTTACAAGCCACGAAAAGGTTGGCTTCTCATTATGTCATTCTAGGAGGCAACCTATACAAGAAGCGGTATCAAGGACCACTCCTCTTATGTGTCACTCAAGAAAGAGCCGGAGAGTTGATGACCGAAGTCCACAATGGTCCCACTGCGGTCCTCACATGAATGCCGAGCCACGATGCAAGTGATCCTCGAGAATGGGTTACTCTTGGATCTCCATGGAAACAGTTTGCGTTCAACACGTCGAACTGCGACAAATGCCGGCGGTTTGCCAACCTCAACCATCTCCCACCTCATGACATGTCTTGCATGACGACTCCTTGGCCGTTTGCAACTTGGGGCATTGACGTGATAGGGAAAATATCCCGGCGAGGAAGCAATGGGCACGAGTTCGTGTTGGTAGCCATTGACTACTTCACAAAGTGGGTAGAGGCCAAGTCCTACAAGGTCCTCACTTCGAGAAAAGTGGCCCAGTTCATCAAAGAAAACATAATGTGCGAGATATGGGGTGCCCAGCGAGATCATTTAGATAATGGGTCACACTTCGAAGGAGGCTGCGATAGGCTAGCATCGAGAATTCGAGTTACTCGCCACAAGTCGTCCCCGTACGGACCTCGAAACCAATGGAGCCGTGGAAGGCTGCTAATAAGACACTCGAGCGGATCATCGGGAAGATGGCCACCCGTGGTCGTGATTGGCCCGAAAAGCTGCACCTAGCACTCTGGGGCTCTGAGCGTCTGTCGGAAACGGCCACGGGAGAAACTCCTTTTGCCCTAACTTACGGGATGGAAGCGGTGTTACCGGTGGAGTTGGAAATCCCGTCATTAAGGGTCCTCTGGAAAACTTAGTGTCAATGAAGTGGAATGGTTGCGCGGCCCGGCATGATGAGTTAGCCACCTTGACGAGAGAAGGCTAAAAGCCATGGAACACACCCGAGAGCCTACCGAGAGGCGAATGGCGGAGCGTTTGATAAAAGGTCAAGGCCGAGAGATATCAAAGAGGGCGACTTAGTGCGAAAGTAAAGCCCCCTACCGGAGACAACCCCCTAGGAAAATGGGAACCCGTGCGGATCGGCCCTTATGTGGTGCGAGAAAATGCGTCGGGAGGAGCAATGAAGCTTGCGAGACTTGGATGGCAATCCCTTTGTCCACCCGGTCAACGGTGATAAACTCAGAAGATACTATGTACGATAAAAAAAAAAAAAAAAAAAAGTGCAAAAAGAGTAATACCCGGCTAAGTGAAAACCCCAAAAAGGGCGGTCTAGGCAAAGACGGGGTTGCACATATAAAAAAAAAAAAAAAAAAAAAAAAATCTTAGTGCAAAAAGAGTAATGCCCGGCTAAGTGAAAACCCCAAAAAGGGCGGTCTAGGCAAAAGACGGGGTGCACATAAAAAATTGGTTCACCGGAATGAACTACGAAGACCTGAGCCCCTTAGCCTTTCTTGTAAAAGGGAACGTGGCGGCCATATATGGTTCGGTCTAAACAATAAAAAGGACGATTAAGTTTCCATGAAATGTGTCCTAAATAATAAAAAGGACGATTAAGTTTCCATGAAATGTGTCCTAAACAATAAAAGGACAATGAAGTGCGTCCTAAATAGTAAAGGGCATTTCGGTTTTCATAAAACGGGTCCCAATCAATAAAGACATTTGAATTTCCATGAAATGTGTCTTGATTAATTTTTAAAATAATATGCCTTGTTCATTACAAGTTAAAAACTTCTTGATGAGTTCAAGCACGGTCTACCTCTTAACTCTGCTAACTTTGCTAAAAAGATCTAAAATACAACAAAATGCCTAAATAAACTAATGTGTTTGCAAATGGCAATAAGAGGATCTTGAGAAAAGACTTGTCGATCGTCATTCGGCGAGTCTTCTTCGGTCTTCTTCCCTTTTCCTCGACCTCGTCGAGTCTTCTTCCTTTTCTTCTCAATAATGTCGGTATCCCTCATCCCGACCTCTGGTATCCTCACTGGAGCCTCTACCGACCCCGTGTCGATGAGTGCTCTCTCTGTCAGAGCACGAGTCCGCACCTCCTCCCTACGAGCCTCGGTCGAAGGAGCGACCTCGGACAATCTCTTGTACCGAGCCTCCATATCTCGACCAAGTCACACGATTGGTTATGGCAACTCGCCTTAGCCTCGGTCTCCCTCGAAGTCCTACTCGAGTCACGGTCGGCTCAGTAAAGCTCGACGTCTATCCTCCAAGATAGCTTTGAGTCGCTCCCGTCTCCCTCTCGTACCGGTCCAAGTAGACGGTGGTCAAGATGGTGCTCTTCCTGCTCTGAAGATAGCCACAGGTGGGAAAGCGGTATGTGTCCAAGCCCTCGAGAAGAAAGAGAAGGCATTTGGATCTCTCATATCCAATGACACCACCTCCATGGTCCGGATGTCCTCCCAATCACTCAATGGCTCTGTAAAGCCCCAAAGCTGCTGGATACCAAGCGGGGTATGTAGAAGGACGACCGGCGAGAATCACTGGAACCCTCGCGGCATAAGACCCACGAAATATCCTCACTGATGCAACCTCCAGTGTGGTATCCACCAACGGATGTCGAAGTGGATAGCCTAGCCATCATCGGCTCCCGGCTACCACTGTTCTGTGCCTAGGTGCACCTCTCAGAAATCACCCAAGGGCACGAGTCGGCAAAGCCCGAGCAAAGCCCCGAGCCTCTCCTGCGGCCGCGAGTCAACATAGCCGGACTCCGGACCTCATGAAACGGTCTCCCGAGCCATCCTATCGATCCCATGAAATGTCTCTCCCAAAACCGGCGGGACAATATCCTTCCCAGCCACTGCGAGTCTCGACCATGTCCAAGAGGCCACTATGACGAATCCCCACGGACTCGGCGGTGAACAAAATAGAGAATACGCGAGAGAATGAAAGCATCCATAGCCACCGTGGTCGCGGCCATATCTGGAGACCCAAACTGCCAGGGATATCGAGAAAGGTCAATCCTATCCAGGGCTACCATCATCCTCTCGGCCTCTCCCAAAGGAATCTGCGAGAAAAGATGCAAGCTTTACCGTCACCGGCACGTCTCCGATCAGCGGAATAGATATAGCCTCGGTCTCGGGACCCCAATCAAGGCTCTGAAGTCTTCGTGCGTTGGGACGATTTCGTTGTAAGAAAAGCAATAAACATGTCTCCGGACGTCCCCGAACTTTCTTTGCGGCTCTCAACGGATCCCAATCGGGCGGGAGATCCCTCAAATGCCATAAAGACTTGATCTTGAAGGAAGAATCAAGCGAGTCCCTTGTGATTTTGGAAGTTATGTCTCGCCCAAGATTGAAGACCGGATAGAAAATGGTCTCGCTTCCCCCTTTGCAATCGACGGGCTTCTCCATCGCAAAGTGTTCAAAGATGTTGCTTTTTCGGTCCAAAATATGCTCTGGGAACAATTGGGACAAGTCTAGAGTGAAAATGAAATGAAATGGCCAAGCCTTGCTTTTATTCGAGAAAATAACCGGCTCGGACAGGCTGTAGCCGCACGGCTTCATTTGCCCTCAAGGCCATGCCGCACGGCTACATTAGCCCTCTGCGAGAAAAATTCTGCGGCAACCAAAGATTGCTGCCCAAGGGAGTTTTCACCCCACTTTTCAACCAAAACACTGTACGAAACATATCCGAAGCCATTCAAGCATTTATACACCATTATAAATCATTTTGGCCCGGTTTCGGCCCCAATTCCAAGCAAAAAGTCGCCCCAAGGCTCGAGATAATATGCAAATTGAAAAAGCATGAATTAGAAAAGCAAATAAAATGTAAATACAATGTTTTCGCCCCATCGGCGCCCAAATAAAGCAAAAAATAAACAAGTTGTGCATAAAAATTGTAAATTGTTTGTTTTCGTTCCAAATCTATTCTAGAGACCTCTTAGGCCTCCGATTCTTCTTCATCTTCATCGCTACTCAGCTCATAGATGCTAGCCTCCCTCATCAAGTCCTCACAGTCGCTCACATCGAGATAGATGGACATTATCGTGCCCGTACTCGGCCAGTGCTCCCGAGAATGTCGGCGTTGGGTCCCCGCCCGAGGCATGGCAGCTGGAAGAGTACTCCGAGGCCGATGAGGTAGGCGTGTGCCCCCGACGTGCCGTCTCTTGCGCCCGAGCTCCTGTGCATCAGCTGCCGCCTTCGAAGCGCGAGCCGGCTTCCTCGAAGAAGAGGCCGGCACATGTCCTTCCGGCCCCTATGCACTGACCGGCCTATCGTAAGTGCGAGTGGAACTGAGAAAAAAGAAGAAAAATCTCGGAAAATCTCGAGAAAATTGCAAAAGCGAGAAAATGCGAAAGCTAAAAAGGGAATAAGACCCTAAGAGTACACTTACGGTGCTATCGGGCGGCAAGGTGTCTTGGGGCTCCCTAGCATCGGGGACGGTATCCTCATCCTCCTCGGCACTCCATGGATCACATAGGACGGATGCGCGGGAGGGATCGGCGGAGTCGGTAGGCTCATCCTCCCCATATCCACTGAGTGACCGCCGGCTTCACTAGCTTACGTGGCGTCCTCGGCGGCTCCACAAACACGGCGTAGGGGTGTCCATGTCAAAATACTCCTCCGCGGCCACGCACACAGTACCTCGCTATCTCATCCTCGGCCCAATCCACAGGCTGCGGCATCCGTCTTTGGAGGATCTGAGGAGTAATGGCATCGATGGAGGGACATGGCCATCTTTGCCTCAAGCGGTCCCCCAAGTAGATGACATCACATGTCGGCCACAGTGAGCCACCTCCTCTGCCTCGTCACCTCGATGGCATCTCCCAGGCAAAATCTCTGGATACACGCCCCGGGGGTAGAAGTCCACTCCATCGTGCCCATCCACTGTTGATGACCGGCCTCACCATTTTGTAATCGAAGGTAATCCGGGTCTTCCCAGTGAATTTATCTCTCGCATCTCCCCTCCGGCGAACCATAGCGGGGAAGATGGTGACATCACTCTGCTGGTTCCCAAGGGAAGAACCCGATCACCTCGCAAAACCAGGCTGCATGTTCAAAACATCAAAAGGTCATTTTCTCTCTTATAAAAGTCTCAAGACGGGAAAGAGAAAAGAAAAAAAAAGGAGACTACCTCGAGGGCAAAATGAAAAGCGATCCATGGAAGCGGCTTTGTTCCATTTGTACATGTCCAACGAGAAGTACAACTCGCCAATCCGGCCTCTCCCCAAGAGACCGTCCCTATCCCATCCACATCCTCCCGAGAGAATCGAGGAGGCAAGTCATAGCTATCGTCCCAGAATTGGCAAAGATAGTGGTGATAGCATCAACCATATGAATGCTCTAGCCGGTGGCTGGGCGGTCACATCATTAGCGGCAAATTACGCATGGAAGTACGGGCTGCCACCTCGACATTCCGCGTCTCCATCCCCGGCCCTTGGGAATCGGCTCAAACCCGACCAAAGCACGAAACTCCTCGGCGGTAATATGGTCTCTCCAAGTCACGGGCCTCCCGGTGAGCGTAGGCCGATAATAGCTGTGAAATCGGCGAGTCACTGTCGGCTCTCCCGGCTCGGGTGAAAGCTATGTGTCTTGTCCCACCGGAACTCGAAAGGGCTGGACCAAGCCCTTGCTCTTAGAGGTGATGTGGACACCCCTGCCGATAGCCTCTACAAATGCATCCAGGCCCGTAGCCCTCACCAGCTGCTTGGGATTTGCCCCATTCTTCTCAAAATCCGGCATCCTCTGCCAAAGCTTGACCGCTATCTCCGACGGTCCTCTAGACTTGTTCTCCTGTAGACAAGCACATCAAAAAGAAGCGTCAGTCCTTCATATCATTTCAAAAGCATGCATATATTCAAAAGTGCACATATTTTCAAAAGAAAAGCATTCATAAAAGTTTTTCTAGCATATCTTTTGCATCAAAAAACGTGTCTTTCATCACTTGAAACGCGTCATTGCTTTCCTAAAGCACAAAATCACAATTCTTCGCACATAAGCACTATCTTTCAAAAAATGGCATGCATGAATCATTTTCATCTTCCAAAATCATGTTTTCTCATTGAAAATCAGAATTTTGACCTAGTTCTAGCACAAGGCAAGAACTCCGTCTCATATTTTGAAAAATTCTCATTCTTACTTCATTTTGCGAGAAAAAGTGAGTCATTCTCATAATTTTCATCAAACAAGTTGCACATTGCACATTCTTAGCCTCATCGGTTGTTCATGCATCTCAAAATCATTCAAAAATCCTAGGAAAATCCTAAAATTCGGGTCAAGCCCTAAATCATTCAAAAATCAAGCAAAATCCTCGGATTTGAGCAAAATGAGAATGCTTACCCCAACCGATCGCGGGTTCGTCGATTTGTGCTCCCTTCTCCCCGGATAAAGCTCCGATGGAGGCGTAAGGAAGTCATACTTCCTCTCCGTCCGCACGAGCTCCTTCCTCCTCCTTCTCGCGGCCGTCGAGATGTTTCTTCTTGCTTGCCTCGGTATGGGATTGCCCTCCGGATCCATTCCAATTGATAGAAGCAAAAAAAGGGTTGAAGAATTTCGAAATTCTCTCTCTCTTCTCTCTCTCTCGGCTGAAGTGGGCGGCAACAAGTGCCCAATGCCCGTTCAAAACCTGATTTTAAATAATCTGGAAAAAACAGGTCTCTAGCCGTACGGCTTCTTTTTCTCCATCTCATGCCGGGCGGCCTTCATTCGCTACGGCGAAATTACAATCCTGCCCCTGGACCTTCCACTTGGGCATGCAATTTCCGTTATCTTTTAACCAAGATAACATCTTTTCATAAAATATCCCTTATCTCTTTAGCAATCAAGCTCTATTCCCAGTCGCCTCCGTTAATTCCGTTATAACGGGATAACACTAGGTGACAACCTCCGAATTGTCAGAACTCTAAACTTGTGCTACCTCTATCCGCGAATAGTGAAGTATGCCCAAGTCATTCCAACTTGTGCTACCTCTATCCGCGAATAGTGAAGTATGCCCAAGTCATTCCAACTTGTGCTACCTCTATCCGCGAATAGTGAAGTATGCCCAAGTCATTCCAACTTGTGCTACCTCTATCCGCGAATAGTGAAGTATGCCCAAGTCATTTCAACTTGTGCTACCTCTATCCGCGAATAGTGAAGTATGCCCAAGTCATTCCAACTTGTGCTACCTCTATCCGCGAATAGTGAAGTATGCCCAAGTCATTCCAACTTGTGCTACCTCTATCCGCGAATAGTGAAGTATGCCCAAGTCATTCCAACTTGTGCTACCTCTATCCGCGAATAGTGAAGTATGCCCAAGTCATTCCAAATTGTGCTACCTCTATCCGCGAATAGTGAAGTATGCCCAAGTCATTTCAAATTGTGCTACCACTATCCGCGAATAGTGACGTATGCCCAAATCATTTCAACTTGTGATACCACTATCCGCGAATAGTGATGTACGCTCAAGTTTCCCAACTTAAGTTACCTCTATCTCCGTCATAAAGAGATAGCGCCATAAGCTCTAGCTTCATCAGGTAACATCCTCCAGTAATTGTCAATCAGGTGACAGCCTCCGAATTGTCAAAATCTCAAGGATCCTAGACATCGTTCCTAACTATCTAGTGATGCTTGAACTACGATCAAGGCTTGATTCCTCCGGGATACGTAGGTAGCCTTTTATAAAAGGTCCAGCCATTCGACCACTTTGGTCACCCTGTTTCTTTGTCACTCCTCAGTGATAAAGCGCCCCCTCATAAAAGTTCAAATATTCGACCACCTGGGTCACTCCTAGCATGTCCCCAGTAGGATCAATTGCTTGACCTCCTAGGTCATTTTCTCTTCTTTTTCTCGGCAAGAGACCAGTTTCTCTTCTTCCTTCCCCAGCGGATCCTAATCCCGAACTACGGCCTGGCTTGATTCCTCCGGGATACGTAGGTAGCCTTCCAAAAGGTTCAGCCACTCGACCACCTTGGTCATCCCAATCCGTCTCGGCATTCGCCGAGATCGGATCCTTTTCTATCGACAACCCCACTCGCCTTGCAAGTGACGTTGCCGAGGGCTTCGTAAGTACCCAAATCGCTCATGCCTTAGGTTAATTTTCCCGACATTTCGGTAAATTTCCCGGTAATTCCCCGGACCTTCCTAGTGTTAGAAATGTCTGAAGCAGTCCCAAATTAAAATAAGGGCTGTAAGGAGCCTTCCTAATTAAGAAAACACGTTTTCTTAATTAGGGAGAAGCTTCTAGAATAATGCCACCTTGCATGGTTCTAGAATGCTTTGAGTCATTATGGATAAGACCGCACGGCCTCATTTGCGAAGGGCACTGCAGCCGCACGGCTTCATTAGCCTTATCCAGTGCCTATAAATAGAGCCCTCCTCTACCCATTTCAACACACACAATATATGAGAAAAATACTCAATACACTCTGAAATACGTGAAGAAAGCTGCTTTGGGAATTCAAGAAGAAGAAGAAGGAAGGCCAAGAAGCTACATCCCTCCTCCTTGAAGACCAAAGATCGACCTCTCCTCCTAGCTCCGTCCCGAGAAGCAAAGGAAGTCATTGGTAACCTCGCACGCCCTAACCTTGCATTTTAATTGATATACTTGCTCATTGCATTGTCATATATCTTGCTTGGGACTTGGTAGCTTAAAGATCACATCTTTATCATCCCCTTCCCCTTTTTGCATGCATTAAGACCTCATTTGTCATAAAAATGTAGTCTTTTTCATAAAGGTGCATCCTTTGCACCTAAAATCCCTATTTTCCAATAAAAATGTTATCTTTATGCATCATTTGCATATAAAGATCAAATCTTTTTCAATAAAAATGCATCCTTTGCATCAAAACCCCCTTTTCTAATGCATCATTTGCATAAAAATGCTATCTTTATGCATTATTTGCATAAAGATCATTTCTTTCAATCAAAAAGCATCATTTGCTATAACCAAAATGTCATCTTTTCATTAAAGAGTCATTTTTATCATGCATTTCCCCTTTTCCCCTAACCTTGGAACGGACCGGTGTAAAAGTTCTCATCTTTGCATCGTTCCTTCCATTAAAGGTTCATGATTTCTTTAGGAAAAGGATAACCTTGAACCCTATATCTCCAATTATCGCTTAAGAATGAGTATGAAGTCTCTATACGAGCTCGACCGTCTTAAAGCGTAGGATTGATGGGCTAAGGACATTCCTTCCTAAAGAACCTCATCTTTGACCCAAAAGAGAGTCATTCTCTCGATCACGCAAGTCCCGAGGGTCCCGAGGTTTAAAATGCGATGATCACAAGTCACAAGATGAGGACGGGATCATAATCCCAAATACATAAATTCCAAGGAATCCCGAGCGACAACCAACAAATGGTTTGTACGTCCGGAAGATAACTTGGGACATTTCCCCCCTTTATTTTCAAACACATGCACACAAAGAAAGCACGCAAGCAAACACGATTAATGAAATCTAGGGAGACTTGCTCCGGCAAGGCACTTTGGGTGAACGCCAAACGTTCTTCCCAAGGGGTAACTTAACCTCCGAACCCATAAAACCTTTTTTTCAAAGTTTTGAGGTAATCAAAATGGCGTGGCGACTCCGTTTTTTCAAATAACTCGGATGTCTTCAAACTCGCGTGAATTCCAATAAACAAAAATTTTGGGGCACACATTCACAGTTTTTGGTGTTTACAATTTTGCCTCCTTCATATATATGCTTGCTTTAAGGAATGAGGGACATTTTTGTCCAAAAATAATGGGCCACTTGTTAGGATACTCCTATAGTGGATATTCTAACAAAACCCATATATATATATATATATATATATATATATATATATATATATTGATGCCGCAGGAAATGTGCTTATCAATCTTCGTCCACGTGGCTGGACCAATCACTTGACTCCTTGACCTGAAATCAAAATCCACGACTAGCCGGATTTGTCTCCGGCTTAGACCCTCGGACGTGAGAGTAAGTGTATTTCGGAGAGCAAATAATGTATTGAACATAGATATTCAAATGACAAAATTGCAGTTACCTCAAAACCGTTGTAGTGGTTATGTATTTATAGTTGCTTTGATGAGGAGGTATATTTGGTAGGACTACAGGATTCCCGTAATTTGTGGGACAGTTACACGTCTGGAGATCGTGTGCTTGAATGGCTCCTGATTTGTGGGACAGTTACAGTTTCATATAAAGCTTATAACACTATATCTTATCATCACGTCGAATGATATTACCGGATACCAATCCGGCTATTAGTTTGTTCGTAATTTCAGATCACATTTGATAGGGATCAACGTATTGATAGACTAAATATGATACTTATCGTTTCCTGCGTAATTAAAGACAATTTTCAAAAGAGTTACCGCAAAATCAAAAGTATGCATGCTTTAATCCAGCGGGTGAATGTCGGCCTATTGAAGATGATTGTGGTTAGGATAACCAACTTTAATGTTTATGTAAGCAAGCAAATTCAACTAATATGATACTTATCTTTTTCTCTTTGTCGACGACGTCGACCCACCGTAAGAGCGAGCCGAATCTAATCAAACTTTAAATTCAACTATCCTTAATCAACTACTGTTACATTGCTTTGCTTGCAAATCAAAGGACGGCTTTCTGTTGTTTATTAAAAACTAGCTTTTCATAATAACAACTCAAAAAAATATGATGTAAATATCAATACTAACATGTTAATTTGCAAGACCGTGCTTCAAGGTTTTTTTCTTTGCAAGACCTAATAAACCTTTTTAAATATCATTCGGACATAATCAAATAAGAATTTTCTTGAAGAAAATGATAATACATCTTCTAATCAACATAAAATTATTTCATAATGAACGGAATAAAAGTGACGGGCTAGGCCGAACACACAAAGCCCAATTATTCAAACGTTATTGCCATCACTTCCTTAGTGGGTCGGCTCAATTATTACAAGGCCCAAGGCCCAACAGCAAAGATCAGTCGACCTAGCTCATTGTTCGACCCCCTGGTCCCGACCTAGCTTTGTCCGACATACGATTCAAATCTTATACAGGTATTATCCGGCTATATATTGACATGTTATCAATATGAGAAACTCACGTCCTTGACAAAAAGAGAGCAAGTTTTACTTCTCACTCCATAAGTTCAGGTAACTTACATTTCAATTTGTCTTTGAACAAGGATTCCCTCTTTGGTTGCATTTCATTCCTGGAATCCAGTTATGTCAATACATTATTATTTTGTTAATTCATTATATAAAATTATTATTTCTCTTTAGGTAACAACTAAATTTGTTTTTTTTTTGTTTTGAAAAACGTAGAATTATTTTAGACCTGTGGGAACCATGTACCCCTAGGGCCCGTACTGGAACCGTACCCGTATCCGTGGATCTCACGGTTCGGTTCCGGTTCTTTATTTTCAGACCCGTGACCCGGCGGGTCCGACCCGTACCCGTACCCGGATTTGGTCATGTCTACCTGAGAGTTTCACCCCGTTGACTGTGAGTCGTACTGAAATCATGAATACTGTCGACCTGGGCCTACCTGCTCCGATGAACCCAGCAAATAAGTTCAGAAGGGACAACGGCAAGTATTGTGAGTTCCACAAGGATACGGGTCATACTACAAAGGAGTGCATGAGTCTAAAACGGATCATACAGAAATGGGTCGACAACAAAAAACTGGATATGTTTGTGAAGGGAGCTCGACCTAGCGAATGTGAGCGAGCTGCATGAGGTATACCTGAACCAAGGCAGCCTCGGTTGGATTTGGGGGTAATAACCGAACAAACTAGCAACACCGTCCTGAAACACAAATTTTTCCAGCTCACCAAAGCTCCGTACGTGCCACCTAGGAGCTACATCAAAGAAGAAGTTATCAGTTTCTACCCTAACGAGCTAGCTACCAACATGGCTGCCATGGAGCAAGTTCTAGTAATTCCGGGGTTAATAGATGGTTGTACGACGAGCAGAATACTGGTAGATACAGGGGCTTGCAAAGACATCCTCTACTACAGAACTTTCAAAGAAATGGGACCGACGAAGGAAAGATTGTCGCCGTACGATGGTCGGCTTGAAGGCTTCACCAACCACAGGGTAGATGCCAAAGGGCAGGTCGAGCTGGAGGTCGACATAGGACAGCACCCTTTCAGGGTTGTGGCTAAGGTAACTTTCATTGTTATAGATGTGATAAGTGATTATACTGCTAACTTGGGTATTCCTGGTCAGGTAGACGTGGCCATACGGTTATAACCGCCGGTTAACGGTTATAACCGGCGGTTAAAAAAATCGTTAAGTCCTAATCGTAACCTAACCGTTAACCGTGTATTAACGGTTACGGTTATACGGTTAACGGTTATACACGGTTAAACGGTTAAAAATGAGCCCCTTTTTTTTCAGATTAGTCCCTTTTTAACGGAATAGTTAACTGTTTTGGTTAACTTTTATACTGTATAACCCCCCCCCCCCTTTTTTTTTTGAATAAAGAATACTATTTGAGATGTTACTTATTAATGATTTTTTTTTTGAAAAAAGTTATAAAAAAAAGTTTAAGAATTTTTAAATAAATGAAATTTTAACGGAAAATGTGTTTAACAGATTTTTTTAACAATTTTTTTTTTTTTGGTTAAGCAAAGCTATTTGAGAAATATTTCTTTTAAAAAACAGTTTTTAACATTTTTTTTTTTTGAAGAAAACAGTTAACTTTTTAACATATTTTTAACTAGTTCTATAAAAAAGTTAACTTTTTATTTTATTTTTTTAATTTTTTTTTGGATAAAGAAGACCATTTTAGACTTTTGTTTACTATATACTCCCTCCGTCCGCTTACAAAGTTCACACTTTCTATTTTGGGCGTCCGTTTACAAAGTTCACACTTTGTTTCTTTCCTAAAAAGGAAACCTTAAATCACTATTCTCTCCACTCATTCTCTCTCCTACATTATTTTAATACTCATAAACCATTATAATTTACTATTCCCTCCACTCATTCTCTCTCCTATTTTATTTTCACACTCACAACACTTTCAATATAATACTCCCTCCTTAATTAACGTGTAAACAGTAAGTGTGAACTTACTAGGCGGACGGAGGGAGTACATTTTTTACAAAAAGATATACTCCCTCCGTCCCACCTTAGTGTAGACTAAGGTGGTGGGCACAATAACTAAGGAATATTATTAAGATAATGAAAATGTGTGGTAGAAAATGAAGAGAGAGAATGAGTGGAGTGAATAGTAGGTTGGTTGAATAAATTGTATGGTGAAAAATGAAGAAAGAGAATGAGTGGGTGGGGTAGGGAAAATAAAAAATAATAAAAAACTTTCTAATTTTGGCAGTCTACACTAAGGTGAGACGGACGAAAAAGGAAAGAAGTCTACACTAAGGTGGGACGGAGGGAGTATAAAAAAAGTTATGAATTTTGAAAGAAATAAAACTTAACTTTTTTAAAAATAAACGAAAGTATATAAAAGAAAAAGGGACGGTACCCTTAAATTTTATTAATTAAATAAAATTACAAAGAGGGGGACAACCAACCTTACCCTTTTATAATTAAGGGGGGACATTTAGAAACCTTTGCCTCAACCTAACTATTACAATTTAATAAAAATAAACCTAATCTAATAAATAAAAATTAAAGACTAATCTAATCCTCACTAATCACTTCCCGTAGAGTCATCCACATCGTATTGATATTTTGGGTCAAGTGTATCCTCTTCATAAGGCATATTTTGTTCTCTCTTTTTCGATCTAACCCAATTCTCAAGTAATAGTTGATTTTTCAAGTTTTCAACCGTTAGTTGGGAACGTCTTTCATCCAAAACATTTCCTCCAATGCTAAATGCGGATTCGACCGCCACCGTTGACGCGGGAGAAGCTAAGACTTCTTTTGCAATTATAGAGAGTATAGGATAACTCTCGTTCCTTCTTGACCACCACTTTAAAACATCAAAATCATTTGAATTATAACTACTTTGATCCCATTCAAAAGTAGTGTTGAAATATGTGTCTAACTCCAAGGGAATGTTAGAGGAAGAAGTAGTCCCTACTCGAGGACGTTTCTTTTTGCTATAAAAATTAGCAAAAAAATGATACGGATCTGCCTCAAGTAAATCACCACCAACATCTTGAGAAGAAGTAGAGTCAACATTTTGAGAAGAATTTTCATGAATTGCATTATATTCGTTATAAAAAGACACCAAATCATTTTTTGTACTTTCAACAATATTCGACGGAGAATCATGATCACCTCTACCATCGGGGTATAAATTAGTATAATAAAAGGCTAAAATAGTAGCCAACTCATCTAATTTAACACGGGGATCTAATACTTTTGCAATCAAAAATAAAGACGGAATAGTGTTAAAATATTTTATCCACTTTTGTCTCATGAAAAAAATGCAATTCTCTAAAACATAGCAATCTTTTAAATTATTAAAACTACTAACAATTGCAACACAATGCTCAAGAATCAAAATGGAAGTTGGATAATAAACTCCCGATAATGCCAAAGTAGCGGTGTTAAAAATCTTTAGCAATTTACACAAATTAGTGCATGCATTCCATTGATAAGCAAATAAAGGTTGATTATTACCAAGTGTAGCAAAAAAAAATCCATAAGAAGCTCTTTATACTCAAAACCATCTTTTAACATTTTATAGGTGGAATTCCACCTAGTTGAAACATCGGAACTAAAACATTTGTCTCCAAGAATTTGATTTCTTAAAAACCTAATCCATTTTTTGTAACACTATTTCTTATAGAAATATATTCAAGGGCCCCTCTAATTGGGAAAACATGTTCTTCTAATGCATGCAAACCATCTTTAACACATAAATTAATAATATGGCATAAACATCTAATATGAAAAAACTTACCGCCAAATGACGGTTGACAAACTCTAATCAAATCCGGTAAACTAGCGGTATTAGCACTAGCATTATCAAAAGAAATAGTAAATATTTTATTCGTAATCTTATATTTTAAAAAAATTCCACGCAACTTTGAACAAATTGCTTCGGCGGTATGGGGGGGATCAAAATTTTCATATGCAATTAATCTTTTTTGGAGAGTCCAAGAATTATCTATCCAATGGAAAGTAACACCTAAATAACTATTTCTTTGCCAATGATCACTCCAACCATCGGCACAAATTGAAACTTTGTTTGATAAATTTGATAAAACCTCAATTAAAGTTAAGTTTGATATGTAAACCACCTTTTGAATATCACGTACGAGAGTCGAACGTGGTACTCTTTTTCCTTGGGGATTTAAGAAAGTCTTGAATAAATCTTTCATAAAAGTCATCATCCGCAAAATTAAAAGCAAGTCCTTTAACACATACGAATTTGGCCAATTCTTTCCTATAAATGACCTTATTAAATTTAAATAGGACGGAAGACGAACCTTGGGTGGTGGTTGGATCTAATTGAGTTTGAGTACTCGGATTTGTTAGCCTATCGGGATGTCGTGTCCGAATGTGGTACATAAATGACCCCGTCCCACCACCTTTTTGGAATTGGTAAATTTGTTGACAATAATTGCAAATGTAACCGATAAAATTGTTGAAGTCGTCGGGGGTGATTTGCCTTTTTGTGAAATGGATGGTAAAAGTGTCGGATGTTGCTTCTCCTAACACGATCCACCACCACGTAGCTCCACCTCCGCCCGCCGACCTCCCCTCCTCCTCCTAGCCGTAGTAGCACACCGCTACTTGGAACTAGGTTTCTTCATTTTGCGGAAAATACGTCAAAAAAAAGCATCATTTAAAGCATCATTTGCGTCTCACGGAGGGAAGAACCAACATATTGTTCACTTAGCTCCCTTACCGGGTCTATGAGGTGAAGCCATTTTTGTGGTAGAAAAATTAAAAAAACGAAAGTGTGTAAGTTAAAAATGGATGAAAGTGTAAAAAAACGTAAATTTCGTTAGAAAACTAACTGAAAATGCTATTGAAACTTAACGGGAGAGTATGAGCTTTAGAGTATTTAGAGAGAGAGAGTAGAGAGAATTGAGGTGGAAATAAAATGGTAGGAGGGAGGTGATATTTATAGGTGAAGAATTTGTCAAATATATATATATTTTTTTTTTAAGAATCCCGTTAGAAAACTAATGGTATTAATTATAAGGCTTTTTAAAGCCTGTTCTGCTTCTGCCGTTCGCATGCCCCAGGCGGCCGCCCTGCCCAACGGTCATTTCTCCAATTCCAACGCCCAAGCCCAACGTCTCCTACAACGGCTATTTTTTTAAAATTCCAACGGATATACGGTTAACCGCCGGTTAATTAACCGGTTAACTTAACGGTTAATTAACCGACGGTTAATTAACAGAAGTTAAGTTAACCGGTTAATTAACCTATCTGCGGTTAACCGAGTCAAAATTTCTTAACCTTTGTTAACCTCGGTTACACGGTTATCGGTTAGGCGGTTAAGTCGGTTAGACGGTTAACGGTTTAGGCGGTTAAAATCCGGTTAATAACCTTACGGTTAGCCGGTTAACGCTTAACTTTGGACACGTCTACTCATTCCCAGAACATCCAAGTAATAAGCACCTGCAGCAGTGGTGAGGATAAGTTGAGAAAACTTTTAATGATTCCTATACCTACGGGTGGAGTAGTGCAGGATACTCCTTATAGTATGAATCACCTATATAAGCGAGAAGTAACTTGGCCGCTTCTAATGTGAACGCTTATAAAATGAGATACGGTCCAGGGCCGAAATGGACAAAACGTGAGAACAATAACTGTTAGAACTATTATTATGTGAGTATTGTTGTCTTGGTATACATTATACAGTCACAGATTCAAAGCGACTCGCTACCAAATGGCTAGTATATCCGATAATATTTCACTAGGGGAGATTCAAAGCCACAAGCTATTTATCCCGATGTAATAATGGTTCGCCGGAACTTTTGGACGAAATTGCATGCATGCATTGATTGTCATTCATGTGGGGGATTGTTGGAAATGGGTAACGAAAGTTAAGTTTGACTTGTCGTTGACCTAACTTTCTAACGGAAGTTCGTTAACTTCCAACGGAGTTCGTTATTTGTTAACGAAGTAAGTTACAAAATGTATTCTACATTTAGTGTAGATAATGAAACTCATTTATTGTCTCAAAACCATTTCCGGGTGAATGAGAAATTAATGACAAAAGATTTGTAACTTGACGAGAGTTGTTTAAAGGATTTTTTGATGTTGTTTGATGTGCTCGGCCGAGCAGAGTCCTTGACTCGGCCGAGCAGAGCATAGCAAAGTGGCCAAGTTTCTGGAAAAGCTTGCTCGGCCGAGGCATATGCCTGCTCGGCCGAGCAGTTGATTGACACCGGGCCTGAGTGCGAGTCTCTTTTTTGACTGCTGGGTAGTGCAGAGATTGGTGTTCTACGAATGCGAGTCCCTTGACTCGGCCGAGCAGTTCCTAAACAGGCGCCAATTCAAACAGAAAGTTGTGCCTTTTCAAGGGAAAAGACACAAACCCCTTAACTCTCTTTATATACTTCCCCTCCGAATTTCAATTCATTCATACAGTCATTTGAGTCTCTCTACCCACATTTGAGATAGATTAACATAGCCAAATTATTTCATCTTATTGCATCAAATTCCTTCAAGTCCAAAGTTCCAAACTTTCCATTGTTCGTCAGAATTGTTAATTTGGTGTGCTCCTATTAACAATTAGAAGTCGTTTCATCTCACGAGAAGTTTGTCATCAACCGAAAGTAGCACTCCGCGCGGGACAAATACTTCTTACGGAAATTGTGTTAAACACAAGACTCGACTATTTGTGGTTTGCTTTTCAATTTCCGTTATAATTTCCGTTATCTTTCTCATCCTTCTTTGTTATCTCTTTAAGAAGCCTAAGTAAAAATCCCAACAATATATGTATAAATATTTATATATGTGTGTGTGTGTAAAATACTCACAAATTTCCTCTGGATACTTTTATTCCATGGATTACAAATGTATATATATACATGCTACTAGAGTAGATAAGGATAAGGAAAAATAATTACAGAAAGAGATACATTTGCTGACTAAGATATGTACACGCATGGTATATGGGAGGATGAGGAAATTGACCAAATGCAGCAGACCAAGGGTTGTATGGTACATGAACCATGTCTTACAGTGTGTGTGTATGTGTGAGTTAGTGTTAGGGCTGTACAAAAAATCCGAGGAACCGGACCGGACCAGTAGAACCGGACTGGACCAGTAAAAACCGGACCGAAAAAATAGTATTGATCCGGTCCTGGTTCCAAATTTTTATGGAACCGATTATTTGATTCGGTCCTGATTTTGAAAAAAATATACGCGATCCTGTACCGGACCGGACCGAATATATATATATATATATATATATATATATATATATATATATATATATATATAGGTAGCTATTCAAATGAGAACCAAATTTATATGAGAACCATGAGAACTAAACACAACCATTGGATTAAAAACACATCAATGTTTCAGATTAAAAAAAATAGAGGGGGTGGCATTTTCGTAATTATTGTGAACTAAATTCCCTTCAAATTTCAAAATAAAATATCTCAATATCTATAAGTCGAAAAAAAAATTCGAAAACACTGATTTTTTTGTCTTGACGAGACGATTCAAACTAGATCCCTGAAGATAGGATTTTAAAAAAATAATATTGAACAACGTCTAATTTTTAATTTCAATGGAATAATTATAATGTTAACTAGTGTTAGCTAGTGTACACTATATACTTAGTCATGGCTGATGAACATACTTCATTAACTTTTCCTTAATTCTCGTCTGTATAAATTGTAGTGGAACGGATAGAGTATGCATGAATAACTTTATCCAAAGCAGTAGACTCATCTCTTTACCTAACAATAATTATATAGTTACAAACCAGGCAACCATGCATGAAACATTGTTTGAACTTCAAATTGAATTGTTTAATTTATAACGAAAATTATTCAACACCGTCCGTGATTCATTGAACTGGCTTTTCTTCAATCATTTAAAAAACCAAACATCCAGTAAATAACATTATAATTATTCCATTGAAATTAAAATTGGGTACACTAGCTAATTAAATAGTGTACACAAGGACTTGTGTACACTAGCTAGTGTACACTAGTTAATTAGCTAGTGTTTTCGAATTAGACGTTGTGTACACTAGCTAGTGTACACTAGTTAATTAGCTAGTGTATACGAGTTAACTAGCTAGTATACACTATATACTTAGCCATGGCTGATGAACATTGAAATTAAAATTGGGTACACTAGCTAAATTGCTAGTGTACATTATTCAACTAGCTAGCGTACACTAGTAAATTAGCTAGTGTTTTAAATATTGCTACTGCTTCAATGACTGGTTGTTTGGATGTCCTTCTAGTAAACCTGTAAGAAGTCTGTTAACCTTTAGGAATTCCTTCTTGTATCGTGATCAATCAAGCTTTAAAACAAGATGGTAGTTCATTATCTTATGTATGCTAGTGATAAGATATTAAAATTGCTATGGAGCATGCAATATAGGTTCCCATCCCCATATCAGCCTCGTAAGCTCTTTACTTCATGTATATAAATAGTAAAGAAAATAAACCTAAATAAGGGTTTGATCTTCAACTAAATTTTTCCGACTCATTAAACATGAATTTTTAATACAATGTGACATTTTGACATGTTATCTATGTTTTGCTTGTTTGTAATACTGTGAATTTTCTCACAGGTTGAAAAGGCTTTCAGAGAAGGAACAGCACGTCAAAATGCGCACAGCATTTTTAAAACACTATACAAAATCTAATTTTTAAAACATGAATTTTTAATTAACTGGTGTACATTAGCTAGTTAAGTAATTTTCTCACAGGTTGAAAAGGATTTTGAAAAAATAATATTGAACAACGTCTAATTTTTAAAACACTAGCTAATTAACTAGTGTACACTAGCTAGTTAAGTAATGTACACTAGCTAATTAACTAGTGTACACAAGGACTTGTGTACACTAGCTAGTGTACACTAGTTAATTAGCTAGTGTACACGAGTTAACTAGCTAGTGTACACTATATACTTAGCCATGGCTGATGAACATTGAAATTAAACTTGGGTACACTAGTTAGTGTACACTAGTTAATTAGCTAGTGTACACAAGGACTTGGCCATGGCTGATGAACATTAATATTAAACTTGGGTACACTAGCTAAGTTGCTAGTGTATATTACTTAACTAGCTAGTGTACACTAGTTAATTAGCTAGTAATGTACACTTGTCCAAGTTCATTGATTTCTATTAAGGAGAAAGGCTATCAAGTGAGACCTTGTGTACACTAGCTAGTAATGTACACTTGTCTTGGCTTGATCTTGGCCAAGTTCTTGTGTACACTAGCTAATTAACTAGTGAACAATAGCTAATTAACTAGTTAATTAGCTAGTGTACATTACTTAACTAGCTAGTGTACACTAGTTAATTATGAATTCCTCATCAACTAGATCTGACCATATACTGCAAACTCTAACTTCCAATTTTTGTTGCCCTAACTTAGTAAAAAATGTACATGACCTTTTTCACTAATATACACTTTTTTTTTTATGAATTGTACCTCCAAATAGAGAGTCAACTTGACCCTCTCCAGTTGGATTCAAGGACCAAAAAACACTTTCGACAATTCTTGATCAAACATTTCATGTAGCATATTAATTGTGAAGATGCATGTTTGTTCAGTATGACATGCAAGTTCAAAAATAACAAAAAGATGCAACATGTTGGTTTAAGAAAAAACAAATAAAAATAAAAAAGGAGAGCGTAGTGTATGGACCTCCCCCATTACAGGAATTGGGCTTGCAAAAACAATTAAAAAGGAAATGTAATTTCATAGAAAAATCCAAACAGATTATGAAGATGGAAAGAAGTGCATCACGACAGCAAGAGTAATATGTGATGCGAATTACTTAGGCAGACCTGTAGAATGTATTCTCATAGAATGAGTATTAAGCCCCCACTCTTATGATTTCTTTATTAATGAATTATCTCAACTAAACAATTTCCTTTCCTTGTATACACTAGCTAATTAACTAGTGTACACTAGCTAGTGAAAAAATAATATTGAACAACGTGATCTTGATCAAGTTCTTGTGTACATTACTTAACTAGTGTACACAAGGACTTGTGTACACTAGTTAATTAGCTAGTGTACAGAAGGACTTGGCCAAGACTAAGCCAAGGCAATGTCCAGTATAAGCCATCTGGCTAGTGTACACGAGTTAACTAGCTAGTGTACACTATATACATAACTAGTGTACTTAGCGTATTTTAAAAATTAGACGTTGTTCAATATTATTTTTTCAAAATCCTATCTTCAGGGATCTAGTTTGAATCGTCTCGTCAAGACAAAAAAATCAGTGTTTTCGAAATTTTTTTTCGACTTATAGATATTGAGATATTTTATTTTGAAATTTGAGGGGGATTTTAAATGAAATAATTACGAAAATGCCACCCCTTCTATCTTTTTTTTTTTTTTTTTTTTTAATCTGGAGCATTGATGTATTTTTTAATCCAATGGCTGTTAGTGGTTCTTATGGTTCTCATATAAATCTGGTTCTCATTATAATAGTACCCTATATATATACTCCCTCTGTCCCGCTAATATTAGCACACTTTCCTTTTTGGGCGTCCCGCTAATATTCGCACACTCCCAAAAAGGAAACTTTATATTAATAAAATATTCACCCAATCCCACTCATTCTCTCTCCACTCATTCTTTTACACTCACAACATTTTATTAAAATATCATATTCCTTAATTTCCGCGCAAATAGTGTTTGTGCTAATACTAATGGGACGGAGGGAGTATTAATTAACTTTTTTTAGCAATTTAGGCATTTACCCAATACGGCAATACACATTACCCATGTTACTGTCGTATGGTGTACATGCCAATGTCGTATCTATATGGCAAAAGATTTGTTGGTCTGATCACACCTCTGATTTTACAGCTAAGGGAAGAGCTACTCCTCAAGCCACTGATGTGTGGGTATATACATACATATATATGAATATATACTTTCGTTCGAGTCTTTATAGTCGAATGCTTAAGCTATATGTATGCTTGCTTGTAGATTTTGTTATTGTAAAAAATTATATTATATTGTAATTTATAGAACCGGTGGAACCGGACCGGAACCGGACCATTGGAACCGGATCGATGGGATCGGTCCTATAATGTAATGGTCTGGTCCTGATCCTAAATTTTTACAGAACCGAAGTATTTGGTCCGGTCCTGATTTTCTAAAATTTTGACAAAAACCGGACCAACCCGGACCGTGAACACCCCTAGTGAGTGTATGTGTACAAGGCAAGGAGGCCAACAAAAGTTTTAAGGGGGGGGGGGTGTGTGTGTAAAGAAAAATACATTTGATAGATAGAGAAACCAGAAGTCCAACAAGAAGTGAAAAAATATGATAACCATGTAGAGACTCTGTCTGGCTTTCCTAGTGAAAAGAAGAACAGAGTAAGAGAGTGAGTTTTGTGAGAGAGAGAGAGAGAGTGAAAGAGAGAGAGAGGTGGGGGCCTTTCTTTATCTTTTCAAGATTACCTTTTGAAAGGGTTGGTTAGAAGAAGGAAGGAGCAGCTTTGGGCTTAGAAAGTGAAAAGGAGGGAGGGACTTTGAGTTTTGGGAGTAAGAGAGTGAGGGACAAAATGAACTGAAGGGCAGTCAATATTTATAGTAGAAAAAAAGAGAGAGAGAGAAAAATCTTGATGAGAGAGAGAGAAGGGTGGGGAGAGCCATGCGCCTCACCCTACCACAACAAGAGTGCGTCTGGGGAGAAACGCGTTTCTCTATCGCGTATGGAGAAACGGGGCTTATTATGTCGCGCGACGTAAGTAGCCAGTTTCTGGATATCCTTTACAAAGCTTCTGGATATCCAGAAGCTTTGAAATGGATATCCAGAAGCTTTGTAAAGGATATCCGGTAAACCAAGTATTTTTTCTGGATATCCTTTACAAAGCTTCTGGATATCCAGAACATTGAATATGGATATCCAGAAGCTTTGTAAAGGATATCCAGAAAAAATATTTGGTTTCTGGATATACTTTTCAAAGCTTCTGGCTATCCTTTTCAAAGCTTCTGGATATCCTTTCCAAAGCTTCTGGATATCCAGAAGCTGATGAAGTGATATCCAGTTTTTGTGGCTAGGTATGTCGCACGACATAACAAGCCCCGTTTCTCCATAAGCGACGGAGAAACGCGTTTCTCCCCAGATTTTGTGCCACAACAATCATGTGTTTGTAAAGCATAGAAGGCGGCTTCTATAGGCCAGGATTGCCAAAACTTACTCCATTCACAAAACTTCTACTCCTTACTTCCCACCTCTAAATCAAAAATAAATAAATAAAATAATCAGTATATCAAAATTTTAAAAGAAAAATCCTTATGAAGTAAAATAGTTGTTCGCTTTAGCACTTTTCATAAATTTTACTCCATTCGTTGTCCCAGTTCATTATTTTTAATTTGACTTTGTATAATGATTAAGAAAAGGTAAATATTGTGAGTATGAAAGAGAAACAGGGTTGGGTGTTGGTACAAAATGATCCATCAAATCATGAACCATCTCATAACTAGATTAAGAAGAGAAGAAGATAAAGACGGAAGCGTGTACCTGAAAAATCCATGATTGTGTTCTTGATCTTGTTCTTGAATAAATGAGAGAGTAGGGAGATAGTACTTCTAAATGATTATGCCCACACTAGTTCTTCTTAGATCAATGAAGAATGATTTTATGAATGAATTGTAATGTAGTTAAATGTCTCAAATGGGCTGATGGATACAGGGTCGGTCCTGTAAAATTTGTGGCCCTAGGCTAACTTTTTAGGTGAGACCCCCTTAATGTAACTTTTAACTAAATAAATAAAAATATGGTCATTATCAATCTAGTAAGTAACAATATTTTATACTCCCTCCGTCCCAAAATGTTTGTCCTATTTGACTTTTTTATTTAACTTTGACCACAAATATATGACAATTTAATTATGTTTATGAAATTCTAAAATTCCTATTAATTCACTATTAATAATATTATCGACAACAACTTTTAAAATTTCATGAACATGATTAATCTCTCATAAATTTGTGGTCAAAGTTCAACAAAAAAGTCAAATGAGATAAACATTTTGGGACGGAGAGAGTACTAAATAAAAATATGATATAACATAATATCCTTACATAATACTATATAAACACATTTCTCCTAGCATATTTAGAAGCAAAATCATGAATCAAAGTTGAATAATCAACTTTATCAACTATATTTTTCTCAATTGATATCAAAGCTAGCCCATTTAGCCTTTCTCGAGACATCATACTTCGAAGATAATTTTTTATCAACTTCAACTTCGAAAAACTTCTTTCACCGGATGCAACTGTAACCGGAATAGTCAACAAAATCCGATAAGCAATCTCCATGTTGGAAAAACATCCATTGTTTCGCATCAAGTAGTTCAACATTTGCTTTGGTCCTTTGACGTCCGATGGCAAAACATGCTTAACAAGTTGCAACTCCATAAACAAATGATCACCATTGATATCAACTTGTTCCTTATGTGTCAATATATTTGAAAGATTCTTGCACGAATTGTTCAAAACTTCATCATCTGTGCACTTCTTCAAACCAAACAAGAAACCGAAATTCTTTTCATACTCACAAAATTGCTTGAATCTCTCATCAAATGAAGCAAGAGCTATATCAATTATGCACATGAAGTATTATATCCGGAATTTTTCTTTCCCAGAAAACGTAACCTCCTCACTTGAAGCCTCATCAAAATGTCTTTTTCTATGAACATGCCTTTTTTCATGAAAAATTGGCTCTATATCCATTTTTTTAGCAAGTTCTTGAGCTTCAATTATAGCATCATTGAAACCATTATTTCTATATTCACGAAAATAAGAGACAAGCGTCTTTAATTGATCTATAGTAACATCAATATGCATATCTTCATTCTGAAAAATCTTGCTCACATTATTAACTGCTGATAACACTTTATACCATATCATTGTGCTAACCAGGAATTTAAAGCTTTCAAATTCATGTGTAGCTAGAGATTCGGCTTCACTTGAAGTTTTGGGATCTTCACATGAACTAGCTAAATCAATCAAAGCATCTCTAATTTTTAAGGCATTTAGTTTGATTGATTTGACACTTTCAATATGGCTCTCCCAACGTGTTTGCGATATAGGTTTAAGTGTAAGACCATCCACATGCCTTTTAAAAACATCCCACCGCTTTGTTGAGGAAGAAAAAAGTGTGTAAATGCGTTGAACCACACCGAAATAACTTTTTGCCTTAATAGATGACTTAGCCATATCACATAAAGCAAGATTCAAACTATGACATCCACAAGGTGTATAAAATGCTCTTGGGTTGTCCTTGAGAAATCTACTTTGTACACCTTTTTTATGACCTTTCATATTAGCACCATTATCATATCCTTGCCCTCGAATGTCATCAATCTTCAAGCCCAAGTCAGATAAAGCATTTTCCAACTCTGAGTAAAGGCCCAATCCTGTTGTGTCATCAACTTTTATAAACCCCAAAAAGAACTCTTCAATTGTAATCGGAACACATGAGACATCTACACAACGAATTACCAAGGACATTTGCTCATCATTACCAACATCAGGGGTGCAATCGAGTATCACTGAAAAATATTTTGCTATCTTTATCTTTTTAAGAATTGCACTTTTCACCTCATTAGCCAACATTTGAATCAATTCATTCTGAATTTTGTGACTAAGATAATGATATTGCGTTTCATTGCTTTGAATATGCCGCAAGTGCTCCTGCATCACAGGATCAAACTCTGCAATCATTTCAATCAAACTTAAAAAATTTCCATTGCCTTCCTCATAGATCTTCTCCTTGCTTCCTCTAAATGCTAAATTATTTTTGCAAGAATTTTTACAAGAGCAATCACTCGTATCAAAACTTGTCTTTTATGTTCTTTTTCTCTCGTAATTTGCACTTGCACACTTTTGTCAATAGTCTGTTTATGCTTTAATCTCATCTCAATCTCAATCCACTTGTGCATGCAAATCATGTGCCCGTTGCCACATTCATGTTGTCTTAGCCTCTGTGCAATATTATGCCAGTCTGTAAATCCTGTACTAACCAATCCAGAATCCCTATCTTTGTCCTTAAAAAGCTTACATCAAAAGCAGAACACCTTGTCAGAAGATTGAGAATATACTAGCCATTTCCTGTCGTGTTTCTCTCCATTAGGCAAGCAACGAGTATAAAGTGAATTACAAAAATGTCGATTTGCATTATCTCTAGGATATGCAGAGTCTTCTATTTCAACTCTTATAGGCCCCTTCTCAATTAATAAGTCAATGAGATCCTGATTGAGTAACTTCCAATTGTTTGGATCATATATATCTAGAGGTTCCCTTTCTTCATGATAATCCATAGGAATATCATTATTGATCCCTCCTTCTTCTCCTTCTTCTCCTTCTTCGTCATGATTAACACTATCAAGTGGTTCATCATCAATCACATCAACTGGTTACTCGTTCACCACATTGTCAACGAGAATAGATGCCCCTTCGGACGACTTATTACATGTAAAATACTTGTTAAGAGAACCACTTAGAGACTGAGTTAATTTTTCGTCTCTTTTCTTCTTCCTCCTTTTTTTAATTCCAGAAATATGTTTTCGTGTTGACATAGTGTAAGTACGCCAATCCAATTCGCGACCCTTTTAGGTGCATTTTAATGTGATAAAATTGCATTAAGGGGCGTTTTGGTAAATTCCCGGCCTATCCTGAGACTTCCGGAAACATTTCATAAGTTTCCCACGAAGGAAGTACCTTTTGGTACTTTGCTCATGCTAAAGGCCCTCCTGGGAATAAAACCTTTTTGGACCTTTTGGATATTTTCCCTGAATGTTCCAGAAATTGGTTTTGGCGCCAAAAGCGGTTGTGACACCTTGTGTCACGCGACAAGTCGAGGCCTGGAAAGTGGTTGCATAAAGTCGTGCGACACAAGGTGACCACTAACTGCAGCCTATAAATAAGACCCTTCGCCTCTTAGAAATGGATCCCAACTGGACATACTGTTACTCTTCAGAAATTGCAACGTAACACACACACTAGACACACACACCCCTCTCTCTCTCTCTCTCTCTCTTCCCAATTTACCTCTAATCCCTTCCAATTCAAACCACCTCTTTCTATCAAACCTTAGATCTATCCTCAACTAATCCTCCGAAGCTCTCCAGGACCAGAAGCTGTTGTAGAAGGGTTCTTTACCTAACTTGGTACAGAATTCGTGGAAGTAACAAGGGTAACATCCTTAATTCCCTTTTTCCCTCTCTCTTCTACCTTGTTTCTCTAATAATTATATTGTTTTCTCTTCCTTGGATTCAGTAATCAGACTCTATCCGTCTTGATTACTGAAATCCCAATCGCAATCTCTTTGTTTAACTTGTTTATTTTGGATAATTGATTGTTCATTTCTTGATCATTGTGGAACTTGGTGTTTAGACCAGAAGGGGCTTTGGATCTATCCATATCCACACTCCCTCGGTTGAATTGTTGTTGTTTGTGTATTTCGAAGCTTATCTGATTTATCAATTGGATCTATGTTGGTTATTGGTGCTGCTGAGTTCAAATCTGTAGGTATCTGCAGATGGACACTGTGTGTCATGCGACACACTGTGACTGGTTAGATCCTGTGTCATATGATACATCTAACCAGACACATCCTATGTCACGCGACACTCTATGACCATTTGCAAATACCATTTTCCCTTGTAATCTGTATGGATCTGTTGTATAAGGGATGTGGCATCCCTGAATAATTGGCTCACAAGTTGTAAGTTTCCGGATAAGGGATGTGCAAGTATCCTGTATAAGGGATGTGGCCTCCCTGAATAATTGGCCTCCCTGAATAATTGGCTCACATTTGTTCATTATCGATGCTTGCACACACTTATGGATTAATTGGATGTTTAATTAGAAAGACTCATCTCCGGACGAGGCGTGTTGGGTGAACTCTCAGTTCTTCCCAACACGTAACCTGACCCCCGAACCCATTTTCTCTTAAAAAAGGTTTTCAATGTTTCCTCTAAAACGGCGTGGCGACTCCCTATTTTATTTTTCTCGGCGAGCGTTCATTCAGTGGCGACTCTACTGGGGATAAGTGTTTGGGAATTCTAAGGGAAGGATATTTGTTCGCCTCTAAGAGTGAGAGGTCAGTCTTGGCTTTGCCAAAGGCAAGGGTAATGGTAATGGGAATATCCTCTAAAGATGAGAGGATGGTTTGGAATTGGTCAAGGTAGTGGGAATATCCTCTAAAATCAAGAGGATGGCCGGAATTGGTTAGAGGTAATAGTGAGGGACATCCGTGCTGTCTCTTTATTCACCCTGAGACTCCTCTTGAGTAACGACCGGATCCTTTGACTTTTGCTTTCGAGAGGATCGCTAGGGACTAGGCTCTCTTTCTTTTCTTTTTTTTATTCTTTTTTTTTGTATTTTCGTCTCTCTCTTTTTTTTCAATTTTGTTTTTGATAGGAGAATTTCAGCTAGTCCCCAGGATGGATCATTGCATTCCGCCGTTCTTGAGCTTGGAGACTGTAAATCCTCTTTTGAATCGTGAGAGTCTCAGGGATAGTCCCCCTTCTTCTGGAGATGACTAGACGGGTTTCAAAACGTGCCGATCTTGAAATGAAAGGGTATTGTTTAGTAAGGGTGAGGTAATGGCTTCCCTAGGGGTGAAAGGTTTCAACCGCAGTCCCTACCGGATGATCCGAACGAGATTGAGTCTTCATTGCTTGCTTGAGCTTACTTTGAGGAAGATCCATGCAAATTCATCGAACAACGAGAGTGGTGAGAACGATGGAAGACATGTGAGCACAGGAGATGCGAGATGGGGAGTTGGTGAGCCCCAATTTGGGAAGGATGTCAGTCGGCTTTCTCACTCCGATCAATTTAAACATTAGTCACTTCAAAGCATTAGTGATTGAGCAGCACACAAGTGATCATCTAGGATAGGACCATTTCAATTAAGTGTAATGTAGGGTGTGCAAGTAATGTCTCGAGTCTAGCAAGAATAGAAACAAAGATTTTATTACTGCAAAGTAAAAAACTGGTCCAAAGTGGACTCGACAGACTCATGTCCGAGAGGGACATTCTAGATCCTACGAGGACTGGTTGACTGCATCGACTTCGGATGGGTGGAAGAGCATCACTGACATTGATGGGGTGAGGACCCTTCTCGATCTTTCTGACGTTCATAAGTCGTCCTCCTTAGCTTTAGCAATCTGAGCAAGCAACCGAGCCTCCCGCTCGCGAGGAAAAACAGCTTCAAGGGTAGCTTGCCACTTTTCGATGGATATACCCTTTGTACTCTGCGAACCTATGGGCTACGAACCTCCAGACTGGTGGGCCATAATCTTCTCTGCACCGAGCATTTTGGATTCCGAATCATATGGACGATCATTCGGGCACTTGAACTGCTTCCGCCTCGGGAATATGGACCACTGAGCGCTGGGAACGAGAGCACAAACCCAACTTGCCGTAGCCTTGCGGAGGTGAAAAGGTGAGAGCGTGTATAAGGTGGTAAGGAATGGATCTTGAGGAGGTATGGGAGAGGGAAGAAAAGGAAATGAGATGGACTCGTGCAACATCTTATTAGTGTTCAAGTAAAAATTGGTGGCTTTTAAGTCCTATGAACGGTTGGGAAAGGCTAATCCTTTATTTCACGCAATCTAAATCTCGGGGGAACCTAGGGACGCAACATTCAAATCACACTAAATGTCTTGCATTGAAATCCATAATAGGTAATGATACCTAACCAGAACCTAACACCGTATGGGACGGAGAGGTTGTCCAAATTTCTGGGGAAATTTGGGCAGTATAACGGGTATTCTTGAAGAATTTCAAAGAAAAATCTGGCATGACCTCTCGTCGGTGCACGTTGACAATGCGGCATGATTCCTCGTTAGAACACGCCACGGGAGTGACATGTCCCCACGTGAAATCATGTTGCGTTGGCAACATGCCCACAAGATGCGAGGTTTTGGGGAAGGTATAAGGACCTATGATACGTTTCAAAACAATTCATTTTGGTATGATTAAAAAAACGTTGTATCAAAAACCAATCGTGGGTAAGGTTTAAGTGTGGTGCCACCTATAACGCACTAGGGGGTAGGTTTGATTTCAGGCGCTCAAGCGTAGGCGAATTTCATGGCCGTCCGCGATGCTGTCAATCGCACCCGAGGGTTCTAAGTCTATGTGGTGTAGTGTGCAGATGACTATGTTCTTTTATTTACGAAAAAACAAAATTTTATTACTTTATATTTTTTTTACTTTTGAAAAGAAAAAAGAGAAAACACACACACTCTCACAGGGAACAAGGGGAACAATAATCAACTGAGCCACATTTCGATTCAAGGGACTGCCCTCAAACCAGCTTCTGAAAACCTATTCAGTGACCATTCCTGTCGCGTGACACAGGACAATATGGGACAGAGATGTCGCACGACCAGGGTGATCACTGAACCAGAACCCTGCAAAGATCAAATCAGCCCCTGCCTCTCCATGGCAAGGGACAAAGCATAATATCTAAGGCACAACAAGAAAGGCCACAAAACACACAAGCCTCACAAGTCTCATAATCAACAAAATGCATGAACCACAAAAGATTATCAAAGATGCACACAAAGATGGATATATTGGATGTTCAATCTAATGAAAGCTTGACCCTCTTAACTTTGAAAAACAGGTTTTCAAAGTGTATATCCCCAGCAGAGTCGCCACTGAATGAACGCTCGCCGAAAAAAATAAAATAGGGAGTCGCCACGCCGTTTTAGAGGAAACATTGAAAACCTTTTTTAAGACCCCAAAGCCAACCGTCAACAAAGACCGCCCCGCACCCGACAGTTCATCAACAGTGGTAACATCAGTCCCTCCGGCAGCCACAAACTTCCAAGATCAGCAATGGCATGAGTCCCTTCGGCATCCACAATTTTCAACAACAGTAGCATCAGTCCCTCCGACAGCTGCAATTTTCCACAATCATCAACAACAGTAGCATGAGACCCTCCGGCAGCTATGCCTATCCCCAGCAGAATCAATGGTAGCATGAGACCCTTAACAGCTACCTCCCATCAAGCAGTAGCACAAGACCCTCCGGCAGCTACAACTCTCAATCACCAACAGCAACGGTAGTCTAAGACCCTCCGACAACTACAGGTGAGCACAGCACAGGTATGAAAGCATATCTCAGTCAATTACTTTGCTAGAAGCATTAATCCCTTTCCAGGTTGGATGCCTTCAAATAGTCCCGTTTAGGTCAAGAGACCTTAAAATAATCCCGTTCCAGGTTGGATGCCTTCAAATAATCTCGTTCTAGGTAGTGATACCTTCAAATAATCCCTTTTTAGGTCAAGAGGCCTTCAAATAATCCCGTTCCAGGTTGGATGCCTTCAAATAATCCCGTTCCAGGTTGAATGGCTTCAAATAATCCCGTTCCAGGTTGGATGCCTTCGAATAATCCCGTTCCAGGTTGTATGCCTTCAAATAATCCTGTACCAGGTCAAGAGACCTTCAAATGATCCCTTCCAGGTCAAGATACCTTCAAATAATCCCTGTCCTACTAAGCAAAGTGCATTACCCCAAAGTCAACCAACCGTCAACAAAGGCCGCCCCTCGGAAGGCAAGGATAGCAATTCATCAGCGATAGTGGTCTAAGCCCCTCCGGCAACCACGACCATCAACAGCGGTAGCCTAAGACCCTTGGCAGCTACCATCCTCTATCAAGCAGTGGCCTAAGACCCTCCGACAGCCACGACCAACAGCGGTAGCATGAGACCCTCCGACAGCTACTTGCCACCCCCAGTTGCAGCATGAGACCCTCCGGCAGCTACAACCTTGCACCAACAGCGGTAGCATGAGACCCTCCGACAGCTACTTGCCACCCCCAGTTGCAGCATGAGACCCTCCGGCAGCTACAACCTTTCACCAGCGATAGCATGAGACCCTTCGGCAGCTACTCGCCACCCCCAGTTACAACATGAGTCCCTCCGGCAGCTACAGGTAAGCACAGCAAAGGTATGAAATCACATCTCTACCCTTTCTTGCTTCTTGTCTGTTTCATTTCCGAACTACGATTTGGCTTGATTCCCTCTCAGGGATACGTAGGAATCCTTTCTCCAAAGGTCCATCCATCCGATCTCCCCAGATCACCGTCCAGCCCTCCGCCTTATCCCTTACCGCTCATTGGGATTGAGTCTTATTTTATCGACAACCTCACTTCTTCCATAAGTGACGTTGCCGAGGAGCTCTGTAAATATGGCAATCAAATTCGCGACCTCTTTAGGTGCATTTTAATGTGATAAAATTGCATTAAGGGGCATTTTGGTAAATTCCCGGCCAATCTCGAGATTTTCGGAAATATTTCATAAGTTTCCCGCGAAGGAAGTACCTTTTGGTACTTTTCTCATGCTAAAGGACCTCCTGGGAATAAAACCTTTTTGGACCTTTTGGATATTTTCCCTGAATGTTCCAGAAACTGGTTTTGGCGCCAAAAGCGGTTGTGACACCTTGTGTCACACGACAAGTCGAGGCCTGGAAAGTGGTTGCATAAAGTCGTGCGACACAAGGTGACCACTAACTGCAGCCTATAAATAAGACCCTTCCCCTCTTAGAAATGGATCCCAACTGGACATACTGTTACTCTGCAGAAATTGCAATGTAACACACACACTAGACACACACCCGTCTCTCTCTCTTCCCAATTTACCTCTAATCCCTTCCAATTCAACCCACCTCTTTCTATCAAACCTTAGATCTATCCTCAACTAATCCTCCGAAGCTCTCCAGGGCCAGAAGCTGTTGTAGAAGGGTTCTGTACCTAACTTGGTACAGAATTCGTGGAAGCAACAAGGGTAACATCCTTAATTCCCTTTTTCCCTCTCTCTTCTACCTTGTTTATCTAATAATTCTATTGTTTTCTCTTCATTGGATTCAGTAATCAGACTCTATCCATCTTGATTACTGAAATCCCAATCGCAATCTCTCTGTTTAACTTGTTTATTTTGGATAATTGATTGTTCATTGCTTGATCATTGTGGAACTTGGTGTTTAGACCACAAGGGGGTGTGGATCTATCCATATCCACACTCCCTGGGTTGAATTGTTGTTGTTTGTGTATTTCGAAGCTTATCTGATTGATCAATTGGATCTGTCTTGGTTATTGGTGCTGCTGAGTTCAAATCTGTAGGTATCTGCAGATGGACACTGTGTGTCACGCGACACACTGTGACTGGTTAGATCCTGTGTCACGCGACACATCTAACCAGACACATCCTGTTTCACGCGACACTCTATGACCATTTGCAGATACCATTTTCCCTTGTAATCTGTATGGATCTGTTGTATAAGGGATGTGGCCTCCCTGAATAATTGGCTCACAAGTTGTAAGTTTCCAAGTTCATATCATTAAAATGCATGTTTACTACATTTGTTCATTATCGATGCTTGCACACACTTATGGATTAATTGGATGTTTAATTAGAAAGACTCGTTTCCGGATGAGGCATGTTGGGTGAACTCTCGGTTCTTCCCAACACGTAACCTGACCCCCGGACCCATTTTCTCTTAAAAAAGGTTTTCAATGTTTCCTCTAAAACGGCGTGGCGACTCCCTATTTTATTTTTTTCGGCGAGCGTTCATTCACATAGCAAAAATCCTAGAAACAACATTAATTAAATAAGCAAAAAATAAAACAAATTTTGCAATTTAACAACACAACTTTTAAAAAACCACAATTTAATTTCAAATTATTACATTATTTAATTATCAACTAAAAGTAACCACACAAAAAGTGTTTGCCTTTTGCCTAAGGCTGTAAATAACGAGTACTACCATCAATATATAAATTATAACTTTAACTTATCACCTACAAAACAAGAGCAAGAATTAAAAAATATCCAGGCGGTCGACGGTAGTTCTTGGGTTTTCAAATTAGGGTTTTCAAATTAAGGATTTTCTAAATCAATTAGGATTTAGGGGATAGGGATTGGAGAAGGAGAATAAATCACTTACTTGATTATTGACGGTGGCGGTGCGTCCGGACTCCGGCGGCTCTCTGCGGCAGCGAGCGTAGGTGGTCGTAACTGGTAAGCGTCGGCGTAGCTTCTTTTTCTGCCTTTCAAACAAAAAAATTCGTTTTTTTTTCTTTCAATCTTTTTTTTTTTTTTTTGTTTTTTTTAAATAACAAAAGAAATTAGGGAAAATTTTAATTTTGGGCTTTTTTTAATGTAAAATGTTGAGTATGTATGGGTCAAATATTGATATGGATTAAGTTTTTGGGTTAAAATTGGGCCTACCTATTACATATACCCAATAATTTTGGAGGCCCCTAAAAATGGCCATTTTTTTGTGGCCCTAGGCCATAGCCTCATGTGTCTCTTGCCATGGCCGGCCCTGGATGGATAGCCTATATATAGATTGAGAAGGGGCACTTCATTTAGGGACTACACCCTTTCGTAAAGTTGACGGTGAGAAGTTACCATTATGCCCATCATTTAATGGTACTTACACCTAATGAAATTCTACATATTTGATCTATACTTTAACATTATTAAATGATTATAATATATGGAATTAAATAACACATATTATTAATCCATGTTCTAACAATCTCCCACTTAGATTAATATTAATATGTATCTTTTACTAAATAAATTCCTTAATCATTTATAACATGAATGACAACCCATATGTGCACGTTTATTGTCATCCAACACAATCCCGTCCATTAGTCTTATAAGTATAGGGACTAAAGGGGCAGTCATTGTAATTGATTCGCAACTAAACCCACATTAATCACATATATATATATCCAACTAAATGACATAGATTAAGTATATATATGTAGCATGGAATATTAATGAATATATATGAAGAATGTATATATATATTCTCCAACTAGTCCTACTTAACCAAATGAGATCAAATATAAACAAAAAAAAAAACATAAAGAAATAGAAAACAGCGCAAACTTCCACTGATTTAAGCATTATCAAAGGTTATTACACCCATATGAGAAACATGCTCGTGAAATACTAAAGGAGATAACGCCTTAGTAAATGGATCCGCAAGCATAGAGTTTGTACCAATAAGTTCTATTTCTATTTGTTCATTTTGTACTCTTTCTCTTACAACAAGAAACTTAATATCTATATGCTTAGATTTAGATGAACTCTTGTTGTTGTTAGAGTACAATACCGCGGCCCGATTGTCACAATATAACTTAAGTGGTCTTTCAACACCTTTGACAATTCGCAGTCCTTCAATGAATTTACGCATCCATATAGCTTGATTGGATGCCTCGTAGCAAGCAACAAATTCGGCTTCCATGGTGGAAGTAGTTACTAATTTTTGCTTGGCACTTCTCCAAGAAATTGCTCCATCGGCCAAAGTGAAGACATAACCTGATGTCGATTTCCGACTATCTTGGCATCCAGCAAAGTCGGAATCGGAATAACCAATGATCTCAAGGTGATCCAACTTTGTATATGTAAGCATGTAGTTCTTTGTGTTTTGTAAGTATCTCATCACCCTTTTGGCTGCAACCCAATGTTCTTTTCCTGGATTGCTTTGGTATCGACCAAGCATGCCAACAATAAAAGCAAGATCCGGACGAGTACAGACTTGTGCATACATTAAGCTTCCTACTGCCGATGCATATGAGATTTCTTCCATAAACTTGGATTCAATATTATTCTTAGGACATTGCTTTAGACTGAATTTATCTCCCTTAGAGACAGGGGTGTCATGTGGTTTACAATTTTGCATGCTAAACTTTTGTAATACCTTCTCTATATAGCTCTTTTGTGATAATTCTAAAATACCTCGTGAACGATCACGATGTATTTGGATTCCTAATACAAAAGAAGCTTCACCAAGATCTTTCATCTCAAATTTGTTTGAGAGAAATTTCTTAGTTTCCTTAAGAAGGTCCTTATCATTACTAGCAAGTAAAATTTCATCCACATATAAGACCAAAAATATAAATCTACTCCCACTGAACTTAGGGTACACACAATCTTCATCAAGATTCATTTCAAAATCAAATGAAAGAATAACTTGGTTAAATTTTAAGTACCATTAACGAGATGCTTGCTTAAGCCCATAAATGGATTTCTTAAGTTTACAAACTAGTTGACTAGTTTGATCCGAATCAGTCACCATTTCTGGTTTCTTCATATAGATAGTTTCCTCAATGTCGTCATTGAGAAAAGCTGTCTTTACATCCATTTGATGAAGCTCAAGATCAAAATATGCTACTAATGTCATAATGATCTTAAAAGCATATTTAGAGGATACCGGTGAAAATGTTTTATTGTAATCAATGCCTTCTTTTTTAGTAAATCCTTTAGCGACAAGATGAGCCTTATGTCTTTCCACATTACCTTGTGAATCCCTGTTGGTCTTAAAGACCCATTTACATCCAATGGGTTTCACATTCTTAGGTAATGGGACAAGATCCCAAACGTCATTATCTGTCATGGATTTTAACTCTCCATTTATGGCATTAATCCACTTATGAGAATTTGGACCACTAATGGCTTCATGGAAGGTGATAGGTTCATCTCCCACTAAACCTAACGGTTCCTCATTCTCGGCAAGATAAACATCATAATAATCTGGAATTGCACTCCTTCTTGCTCTATTAGATCTTCTTAAGGGCACCGGTTCTTCTTGATGTTGAGGGTGTTGAATTTCCTCATCAACATTTTCATGTTGTTCATTAATAGGAGAATTAACGTCATTTTGAATATTATGTTCTTGTCGAATTTCAGGCACAAGTGCTTGATTTTCGATAGGAACTATAGGAAGAGGTATAGAAACAAAATCCTCTTCTAACTCTTCAAATTCAAAATTACTATTTAAATTTTCCCCTCTAAATTCAACATCCTCAAAGAACCTTGCATTTCTCGTCTCGAAAAAAGTTCTAGTTTTTGGGTTATAGAATTTATATCCCCTAGATCTTTGAGAATATCCTACAAAATAACTACTAACGGTCTTAGAGTCCAACTTTCCTTCGTTAGGTTTATAAGGCCTAGCTTCGGCTGGACAACCCCAAACATGAAGATGATTTAGGGATGGTTTCTTGCTTGTCCATAATTCATAAGGGATTTTGTCAGTAGCTTTTGAAGGAGCTCGATTAAGTAGGTAGGTTGCAGTTTTCAAAGCATCGCCCCATAATGAGTGAGGTAAAGAAGTACAAGAAATCATACTTCTTACCATATTCTTAAGGGTTCTATTACGTCTCTCGGCTACACCATTCATGCTAGGTATTCCCGACATGGTGTAGTGAGGGACAAACCTACACTCTTCCAAATAGCGAGCAAAAGGACCTGGACGTTGTTCTCCCGAACCGTCATTCCGACCGTAGTATTCACCACCACGATCGGATCTAACGTTCTTAATAGTCTTTTCAAGCTGATTTTCAACTTCGGCTTTAAAAGACTTGAAAACCTCCAATGATTGAGACTTTTCATGAAGCAAATAAATGTATCCATAACGAGAGAAGTCATCTATGAACGTAATGAAATATGTTTGTCCGTTCCATGAAGGGGTATAGAACGGACCACATATATCCGTATGAATCAGTTCTAAGACTTTTGTAGCTCTCAAGGATTCTTTATTTTTGTTGCTGTTTGTAAATTTTTCCTTAAGGCATTCAATACAAAAGTTATTTTCCGGAGTATCAAGCTTTTATAATATTCCCTCGGACACAAGCTTGTCAATTCTCCTTTTAGAGATATGACCCAAACGCCTATGCCATAAGGTATAAGAATTTTTACTTGAAAACTTTCGTTTTACGCCTCTAGAGTTAGTTTCATTATTATGGGACTCATTTAATGAATTGACTGTGTCAAGAAAATATAGATTATCAATATGAGATAAAGAACTAGTACCAAAGAGCTTTGAATTGAAAAACAAATTGCATTTATTATTACCAAAGATACAGGAATATCCTTCCTTATCTAATGTAGTGACGGAAATCAAATTCCGTCTAAAAGATGGTATAATAAATACATTATTCAAAACTAAAAAATATCCGGTACTAAGAGATAATCTAAAAGTCCCTATGCCCTCCACCTCTACTGGCTTTCCAACTCCCATGTAGATATATCTTTCATCTTCATTGGGCGTTCGGTAGTTCAGGCAACCCTGCATGCATGAACTTATGTGAGTAGTTACACCAGAATCTAACCACCATGTATGCGAAGGAATTGAAACTAAATTTGCCTCAGTACAAACAAAGCTAAATGACATACCTTTCTTAATTCTCCATTGGCAATATTTAGGGCAGTCGTACTTCATGTGAGTTTCCTTGCAGAAGAAGCATTTCTTCACCTTTTGATCATTTGATGATCCCTTAGGCTTCTTAGTTGCAACCTGTAAGTGCTCCAATTTGAGCTTGTTAGTATTTTCGTTAGAAAATTAACGAAAGTTATAACATTCTTAACAATTCCTAACATTCCTAACATTTCTAACCAACCAAGGGTAGATTAGGGTTTGCCATTTAAAGATAAACCAAGGAAAGAATCTCAAAAAGCAAAAGAAATTGGAAAAATCCGAATTGGGCAAGTTGAAAAACATAAACTGCTGGATTTTTGAATTTTATTCTTCCTGTCCAAAGCCTGGAGCTGCATTTAATGAACAGTGCACGTTTACAACCCAATCCGCGCGAACATGTTTGACATTTCCAGAGGCCTATAAATTAAACCCTCCTCTCTCAGTTTACACAACACAATTGGCTCATAGAAGCTGTATTCTGGCGAAAAATAGGGAGAAAATAGTGGGAATTCACTAGAATTGCCACCATTTTCTCTTCAATCTTTCCCAAACCCCACTCACTCAAAATACTTTCAAAACACTCTCATACATACTCTCATACATACACCAATCCAAGCTCAAATCACCTCTTAGGAGGAGGATTAGAGAGAAAACATAGAGGACTTAAGTATTATCTACTTGTTTTCTCTTTAACTAACTCTATCATCAAACCCTAAACACATTCAAGCCTTGAATCCACCCAAACACAAATCCAAACACCAAATCTTGATACTCCACAAGTCAAACACCAAATCTTGATACTCCTCAAGTCAAATTCTAAGCCTAGGAAGATAGGGTGTCACCATTGGTAAAGCCCTCCTTCTCTAAACCCTAAAACTCCCTTTTAACTTCTTGTTCATCTTGTTCTTCTTACTTTGATTTACTTTATGTCTAGTTTAACTTAAATCTTGACCTAAGATGGTCATCTTGAAGTTCATCTTCATGAATGACCATCTCAAATGGTCCACATTTTAAATCTCTAGTTGATTTTTCTCTTTAATTTCATCTCTACAAAATTCCCCTTCCCAAGCAAATGAAATGCTTAAGTCCTAATGTACCCCAAGGATGGTTTGATATAGTAGATCACCACTAAAATGTCTAGTGACTACTAATCAAAACCTAGGGAAATGGGGACAAGCATGGATGCAAAACCTCCTTTAAAATCATGTTTTCCTTCTTGAGAAGTTGCTGTCCAGTAGCAATTTTCTAAGACCTCTGTCCATGGTCTAATTTTTTCGACACAGATAAACTTGGAATTTGGTGTTGACTACAAAACAATTTTTATAGCCAACATCTATAGATTTCCAGACATATTTTTACTTTATTTTTTGCGTGAGTAAAAATACCTTTTTCAATTTTTCCTTTAAAGGTCAGTTTATCAGTCTCTGGAAGTCCAGATCTCATATCTGAGATTTCCAGAAGGTTTTGGGTCCTCAAATCACCTCCAAAATGAAAAATTCTTTTATAGAAACCTTATTTAAGGAGTTTTGAACATTTTTCATTCTTGGACTTTTCCCATATTCTGGAGTTTTCAAGCCCTAAAGTCCATTTCAAAATTAAGTGTCCACTGCCTTTTTCATTCTGGCAGAAATGGTTTCCAACTTCCAAAAATCTTTTGAGTACCAAAATTCAGCCCAAAAATCACACAAAAAATCATGGGATCTTTCCAAAGTCTAATAAAGAATTCTCAATTTTTACTTTACTCAGTTTCAACTTATTTTGGCCAAAGTAACACACACACACACACAAACAAATGGTTTTTAGCTTGGAAGACTCGTTTTACGAGGCATTCCGGGTGCACACTAACGTCCTTCCCGGCGTGTAACGTGACCTCCGAACCCAAATTTCTAATCTCGGGCATTTTTCAAAGTTTTGGCCCTCAAAATAAAAATGGTGTGGCGACTCCGTTTGATTTCAAAAATCGGGTACATCACAGTGGCGACTCCGCTGGGGAGATTTTAAGCTTTTTCTAAAAAAAAAAATGATATTTGGTATATTGGTGGAAACCATTAAACTTCCCGTTATCGCCTCCTAACACGAGTCGGGGATAAATTGTGGTTTAACAATCCCACGTACCGGTATCATCGTTTTCAAAAAAAAAAAAAAAGCTTTTGAGGGTCAAGCTTCCGTCCCGGCTTTAAAAATCATTTGTTGTGTGTGTTGATTTTTGCACATTTTCGTGTTGTTTTGGCCGCCTCGGAAAAAGTCAAAATTTTGACTGTCGGAATCATGTCCCTAACTGTCGGAATTTTTGTGCTTATGTGCTTATGTGTTCATTAAATTTAAAAAAAAAAAATTCAAAATTTTTTTTTTTTTTTTAAAAAAAGAAAATTTTCAAAAAAAAAAATAAAAAAATCTTGCATCATATTTTTAAGACACATAAAAAATTTCTATTTTACTCAGAAAAAGAAGATAGACTGCTTGCACACTACGCGCACGTGACCATACACTGCACACTACGTCCCTAACCCGGGAAAATCCTTGTCGCGGCCCGTTTGGTCTTATTACGCCTCTCGGTGCAAGCAATGTGACTACCCAAACATCCCATGGAGCCTCGTGTCGACCATGCACTTGTCCGTGACACACTTTGTCCGAGACCCGGTTGGTTTTTAGTCTGGTATGTGTCATGCCCTGTCTGTGTATAGACCTTTCCTTTCAAGCCTTTGTCGGCATACCGACTCAATATCTTTCTGGGACCCTAATCGCCGAAGTTCTCGCCGATTTTCCGCCGCAGACTTTGACCAAGATATTGACCGCGCCTTGACTTCGGCTCGACCGGCACAAATTATACACCGACTTCCAAAGATGACACCGAGTCATCAAGGATTAATGATTATTCCATGCCTAATTACGCCTAATTGACGACAAGTCAAGATCAATCGTGGACATTTATCGCCCAAATCATGCCGACTTTTGTCGAGCTCCTGACATGATCTTGATTTTGACGTCGCCTTGTCCGTAATTTACATCGAATGCTCGTTAAGACTCGATTACCCGCCGACTTTTAGGATCGTTTTCTTTCGGCCGGTGGGACCCGCTTGCCCTATAGGACCCTCGCCCGGGCCGTCCACCCCGGGAGGTCGAAATACGTGTGGAATACGAGGGGCTTATAGACGTAGTGACGGGGCCCACCGATCCAGGATCCAGAGTAGTTTGCGAAAAAGAAGAGCAATCTTTTCCAACCGATTAGGTTAATAAAACATGTTTTAAGTAAACAAGAACAAATAATCGCATGTTGCATGAGCCCAAAGCCCAAACACCTACCCTCCTTCAATTCCCAAACATCTCGAACCTCGTGTCTTTCCCCCGCAGCCTCCGCACAAAGCTTGGTTTCGGCACCGGGTCACCGTTTGATCGCTGGGAAGAGTCAAGCGCATCGTCGCCTTCACCGTTTGTTCCGACTCCGGTTTCGAGAATGTCCGCATCGCCCGGTAACGATGGGGACAACGTCACTCCGCCTCCCGGGACTCCTCAAACAACCGCAATGGAATCGCTTAGCCGAACAGATGAGAGTGCGACAGAAGCACAAATGAACAGCCTTATGGAGGCTATCAAAAGCCATGGATTGGCCGCCGCCTCAACCTGCATGGCACCTTCACCGTGGAAGAAGAGGAAGACCTCAATCCCGCTCTTGGTCAACCCGACTACTCCAGATGCCACCACCGGCCTCCCACGGTACTACCACCGAGCCCATGCTCCTCGATCTCTGGGTCGCCCGGCTCCCAACCGCACCACCGGATCCACGCAGCCTCGACGGGACGAGCCAATGCCTCGCAATGCCTGGGACAAAGTCGCACGAAATGCCTTCCCATGGTTGGGGATACCTGAATGCCACAAGAAATTGGGATCCCGCCTCGCCTTGGGACCAATCAATCCGGACTTTCGCAAAGAACGGTTTGGAATGCCACCACAGCTTGGTTCGGGGCAACAATGAGCCCTCCTCGTAATGATGCTAGCTCACCAAGCTCCTCACACATCTTCCGCAAACCCATTTCTCACTCGGGGTTCAATGGGTTACCAAGCCCCCATCCCGGCCATCGGTAATCACCAGACCACAAGATCCTCTGCTATGCATCCTCGCCACAACCACCATGCAATTCAACAACCAGGACAAAGAGCCCCGCACTTAAGCCTACTTATGGGCCTCACTCCGGAATCTAAGCCATCCGGCTACCTCGCATCTGCCTCCATCTTCTCTCGCCGATTGGAAGCCAACAAAGAAGTCGCCGGGTTCTATCCCTTTGCCCAAGCTCCTACCTACACTCCCTGTAATTTGGGCCAAGGACGGGTTTTCACCTATGCTCCGTGATATGGTATTCCTTCCACCAATGCACCACCAACAAACTAGTCCTCTTCCCGGCTCAAATATCGGCTCAGCATTCCCGCTCCACCTTTGGATCCCCAATTGGCTTGGTTTATGGAGCAACACAAGGAAATGAAAGCGCAGATCGCCGAATTGACCGTCAAAAGGAACACCGCTCTTCGGCCTACGTATCCCGACTCAATTGTACCTCGCCTCACAAGTTCGTGATGCCCAATCTCGAACCTGTTTTGATGGAAGTGCGTGCCCTAAAACTCACTTGGACACCTACACTTTGGCAATGAAAGCTAAGGGATGCACAAACCAGCAGCTTGGCCGACTACTTCGCCCTCTTTGAAGTCGTGGGCTTTGAAATGGTTTTTCCGATTGCACCAAGCTAGGGCTACTGGGAACAGACACAAGACTTTCACGTATAAGTATAAAGCCAACTTGGAATGGGAAACAAACAGAGTTGACTCGCAGACAACGGTGCAGCCCGATGAGAATATTGGGGATTTCTATAAAAGGTGGAACCCGAAGCTTAGTGAAATGGCCATTCCTCCTCTCGACGAGGAGCGCTTAGACATCTTTCGCCATGCTTGAAGCCGCATTTGAGAGCTTCCCTCGCCACTTCCCCTACGCCGACTTGCGTGCAATGGTTAATTCCGAGCTAAGTTCGAAAAGGCTTACAATCGCCAGCCCGATCGCTGCACTCGCTACATATACCGGGTTTCTTCCACCTCCAACACAGCCTCCCGCCCAACCAAAAGGTAAAGAAGTGATTAGCTATGCGGGACAGATCAGAATAATGCCACTTCCTTTGTTCCCAAGAAACCCGATGCATCCGCATCCCGGCTCCAAGACTTAAGAAACTTTGGGATGCCTTTGAGTGATATCTTCAGTAGGTTTGGTGAGAGAAGGTTTGCTCCGGCCTTTGGAAAATTATCGCCTAGAAACCCCAATGCTCCTTTGGATACCTCCAAGCATTGTGCCTTTCATCGCACTCACGGGCACCGACGTATGATTGCGTCCCCCGAAAAGGCAATCCAAAGTTTGATTGAACAAGGGAGGTTAGAGGTGCCCGAAGGGCCCAATACTATCAAGCAACTCCATTCCCTAGAAACAACAACCCGAATGTCAACATGGTCGAGTTTGGTGATTCGAGACTTGTGAGCATAATGGAATTTGACTCACCCCTTTGTAAGGTCGGTGGACCGACCATCGCAGATGATGAAAATGGTTGGATTAAGCAAGAGATTGCCAAAGAAATCCCGATGGAAAGATCTCGCAATAGCCCCCATCTCCAGCGTCGAAGAGTAGATGCATGGTCCAACAACAAAGAGCGACTAGACTAGGGGCTACCTATCTTTAAAATAGTCTTTTAAGTCAACCTTCGTAGGTTCTAGTACTTTTCTTTCACCTAAGTCCTTCCTGGACATTTGTCGATGTAGTCCATTTTGGACATAGTAGTTAAATGTCTAACTTTTAATATAAGTCTTTTTTCTTTTCTTGCTAGACTCGAGACATCACTTGCACACCCACGTTACACTTAATTGAAATGGTTTTATCCTAGATGATCACTTGTGCTGCTCAACCACTAATTCTTTGAAATGATTAATATTTAAATTAATTGGAGTGAGAAAATCAATTGATATCCCTCTCAAATTGGGGCTTACCAACTCCCCATCTTGCATCTCATATGCTCACATCCTTTTCATCAGCCTCATCATCTCGTTGTTCGATGAATTTGCATGGATCTTTTCTCATTTAAAGCTTAAGCAAGCAATGAAGACTTAATCTCAGGTCATCCGGTAGGGATTGCGGTTGAAGCCTTTCACCCATAGGAAAGCCATTACCTCACCCTCACTAAACACTACCCTTTCATTTCAAGATCGGCATGTTTTGAAACCCTGTTTAGCCATCACCTTTGCTCCTTATTGAGAGAAGTCCAAGCAACGCCAAAGAAGTTAGCGTCGAGAGTCGGCGATGCATAAAATGTTCAAGTTGTGAAGGAAGGAAAGATAATTCTCAACTCCTCAAAGAGGCCTTCCGAATTCTCAAAAGAATGATTTTAAAATCCTCACAATCTCGGATATAATTCCAAGCTCATCGTGAAGCCTTCCAAAAAAAAAAAAAAAGAGGCTCTCCAATGATAAAAAAGGAGCCCGAATTCTCGCAAGTTCACAAAAGTTCTCGATAGCTTGGACTTCCTCTTATCAATACCTTAAACCAATCCCAAGCCATCCTCTTAATTTTAGAGGATACTCCCATCACCATTACCCTCGCTGCCAAGGTCAAAATTTGACCTCTCATCCTTAGGGGCAATCAATCTTCCCTGCCATAGATTTTCCAAACACATCCCTGCAAGCCAACCTCTCATATTTAGAGGTTTAGTCAGCAAAAGGCCCAGCCGACCCCTCACTTTAAGAGGTCATAACTCCCAAAATTACCCGATGGCCGATCGAAGCCCGGAAACCCACTCGCAATTCCTATCTGATAGCAATTTCATCGTAAAATCTAAATCAAATTAATGGTTCATTGCTTGCTTAAATTGGAATCTAATCCATTTTGGCTCAAAATTACCAATCAAAGATTGTGCAAATTCAAATTTGATTCATGTGAGCATAATTCATTTCTACTCCACAAACACTTGCCGTGGATGTCCCACTGGGGCTTCGCATCCGTGTCTTTCATGGACACTCTAAGGGGATATGTTATTCAATCCTCCAAATCCTCAAAATCCCCAAAGGTCCTCAGATCCTCGAATTTCAACATTCGTTCTCTTTTCATTCGGGATAGGCCCGAACTACGGCGACCTGAGCTCTTCATAATGAAGGGAACATAGGCAACCAGAAATGGTCCGGTCGAAATCACAAACAAATTTCAAAAAAAAATCCGTTCTCATCAAGGATTGTCCCTATACACTTTCCGCCCTTCCGAGCTTGATTCTCGATATCAGTTGGTTTTCTCCCTGTGATTAATCAAAATATTTGTTCATATCAAATTTAGTGTTTGAATAACCCGAACATTAACAAAGGGTTTTAAGCAGCTTTGTGATCATCACGAATAAGACAAGTTTTCAAGTGTCTCGACAAGTCTTCTCTTTCTACATTATAGGAAGGTAGAGCCAAACACTGTTTTTCTGTCAGCAGGGGCTTCCATACACGTTTCCACACCTTGTTATGTTTATACTCTCTCAAAAGAGTCAAACCCAAAAGCGAGAGATTCATACACAAATTCGGGAGAAATTCCCACCTTTCAAAAGATATGCCCCTGCACGTAAACATTTCTGAGTCTTGTCCAGTAACTGGTTGACTAAGGTCTGAAAAGATGGGTGCCTCCTCTGTTAGACTACTCTGAATTTCTTCACGCTGGGGCTTCGCTAAGCGGTTCTCCCGGGTTCTCCTCAGTACGCCTCTTCAAGCCGGGGCTTATATAGGCATCTTTGGGTCCACATTGGGTTTTTCACTACAAGATAGATTCGATCTTCATCGATTATTCTCGGGATCGCTTTGCATTACCAATCGATTGGGACTCGCTAATTATGTCGAATCACAACGAGGTTATAAGATTAGGGCTTCGCCAAGTCACCTTCGAAATCTGACTTTGCTAAGCCGGTCCTCTCGACTCGAATTTTATCAAGTCACAAGAAAGGTCTAGTCACATCAACAACTAGATTTTCGCTTCGTAACTTGGTACATAGCAGCCTTCCCGTAGCGTCGAATCTAAGATCCGGGTTTCACCCGCATTAGCAATTTCATCAAATCATTCTCCGAACAAGGTTTCGGCCAAGTCACGACTCACCCAAATGAAAGAAGTTTCACTCATATCAACGTGCCCTAGAGCCTCGTCAAAGACGCCTTCAAATGACCAAAATTGAGAGGGAAAATTCCAAACAAGACCCGGATCCGAATCCAATCTCATCAAGATTGAGGTCCATGTGATACCGTTAACAAAACCTCATCAACAACCACCGTTTAAATTGTAATCGAGGGCTCTCACCTCCCCCACTTGCTCAAAATCTGTTCCAAACAGTCTCCAGACACATACGTCCCAATGCATCCCCTCTCATCACCATGCATCCCCACAAAAATATCCCAAGGGCTCATGTAGCATGCACAAAACTTGAATCAATAGGAAAAATCCTAAGTGATTGAAGATCATAAATCATAATTTCCCTGCCAAAAGCTTAGGCTAAGTGCATCTTCGAAAGCAAGTAAATGCATTATCTCGCGAACATACGCAAAGTGATACTGTCATAATCATTCTCGATTCTATGCATGCATCTCGTCATCATGAATGTCATATATACATCTTCCTCTCTACTAACCAATGCAGGGATTCGAACGTGAAAGACCATTTTCCTTCGCTATTGAGACTTACCCTCAACAAGGAAGATATTTACCAAAGTCCAAAATCAATGGTTTCAACAAAATCGCAAGAAATCAAATGCCCCTTTTCGGCAAGAAATGATTCCGGGCAGAACATGTGCGTATCACCTCCAAAGTGTCTACAAATCGGCCGAGACGCCAAGTTCTCAAATACGGTTCGGTCGAGAGACGCCAAGTTCTCAAATACGGTTCGGTCGAGACGCCAAGTTCTCAAATACGGACGGACGAGACGCCAAGTTCTCAAATGAAAATCGGCCGAGACGCCAAGTTCTCAAATACAAATCGGACAGAGACGCCAAGTTCTCAAATACAAATCGGTCAGAGACGCTAAGTTCTCAAATACAGTTCGGTCAGAGACGCCAAGTTCTCAAATGCAAATCGGTCAGGGACGCCAAGTTCTCAAATGGAAATCGGTCAGAGACACCAAGTTCTCACAAGCACGACGTCCCAATGGGAAGACACGCTCAACAACTTCTACAAGGTTGACGATCACCAAAGAAGATGCGGACTCAACCAAACTCCCCTTCGGGTCAAAATGCCTCCAAAGACAAAGAAATCGTCGCGTAAAACCGCAACCCAACAACTCTTCATCAACATCGCCCGTAGCCTCGCCCTTCCGAGCCTACAGGTAAGCACAAAGACAGTATGAAAGCATATCTTAGTCAACTACTTTTCTAAAAGAACATTATCATCAAATCTTAGGGTGACTTCCCAAAAATAGTCAAGTCTTAGGGCGACTTCCCAAAAATAGTCAAATCTTAGGGCGACTTTCCAAAAAACAGTCAAACCTCGGGTGACTCCCAAATACCATCAAACCATCAAAGACCATCCCCAACAGTTTTCGAACTACGTCCAGGCTTGATTCCCACTCGGGATACGTAGATAGCCTACCTTAGGTCCAGCCACTTGACCAACACGGTCACCCTTTTCCCCGATGATCATCGTAAGCTCTAATCTTCCCCTGCGAGAACGCCCTCAAACAGTCTCCCTCAGGTACAAAACCTCGACTTAGGATCATACTCCTGAACTGAGTCCCCATTTAGGTTCATACTCCTGAACTGAAACCCCGACTTAGGATCATACTCCTGAACTAGGTCCCCATTTAGGTTCATACTCCTGAACTGAAACCTCGACTTAGGATCATACTCCTGAACTAGGTCCCCATTTAGGTTCATACTCCTGAACAAAACCTCGACTTAGAATCATACTCCCGAACTAAGTCCCCATTTAGGTTCATACCCCGAACTAAACCTCGACTTAGAATCATACTCCCGAACTAAGTCCCCATTTAGGTTCATACTCCGAACTAAACCTCGACTTAGAATCATACCCCCGAACTAAGTCCCCATTTAAGTTCATACTCCCGAACTAAACTCCAACAAAGGCTAACAAAATCCCCAAATAAGTTAACGGAATCCCGTTTCTTTTCCCATTATCATCCAGCAAACATAAGACCGATCCCTTCAAATGAAGTCCACCAATAGACCATCTATCCCAAACCATCAAAGGGAAATCATTTCAAATCAAGGTTCGAGGCACCTAAGACGCCATCTCCAAGGTTCGAGGCACCTAAGACGCCATCATGAAGGTTCAAGGCACCTAAGACGCCATCATGAAGGTTCAAGGCACCTAAGACGCCATCATTAAGGTTTGAGGCACCTAAAATGCTATCACACACAACACGAGGAAAGCGATAAATCGCAATCATCCCCAAAATAGTCAAACCATAGGGCGACTTCCCCAAAATAGTCAAACCATAGGGTGACTTCCCCAAAATAGTCAAACCATAGGGCGACTTCCCAAAAATAGTCAGATCATAGGGCGACTTCCCCAAAATAGTCAAATCATAGGGAGACTTCCCAAAAATAGTCTAATCTTAGGGTGACTTCCCAAAAATAGTCAGATCTCAGGGCGACTTCCCAAAAATAGTCAAATCTTAGGGTGACTTCCCAAAAATAGTCGATCATCGTGGCGACTTCCCAAAAATAGTCAGATCTTAGGGTGACTTCCCAAAAAATAGTCAGATCTTAGGGTGACTTCCCAAAAATAGTCAAATCTTAGGGCGACTTCCCAAAAATAGTCAGATCATAGGGCGACTTCCCAAAAATAGTCAGATCATAGGGCGACTTCCAAAAAATAGTCAGATCTCAGGGCGACTTCCCAAAAATAGTCAAATCTTAGGGTCAAAAGCCCAAACTACGACTGGCTTGATTCCTCTTAAGGATACGTAGGTAGCCTATCATTAGGTTCAGCCATCAGACCGAAAATGGTCATTCCTATCCTGCCAGAGCGGATATACAATTTCGGCCATCGACCGAAAATGGTCATTCCTATCCCCAAACAGAGCGGATATACAATTTCACCATCCAACCGAAAATGGTCATCTCTTATCCCCAAAGAAGTTTCTTTCCAAAGAATCGATCGCGAACTCTCTCATCAGGTTCGAGGCACCTAAAACGCCATCATCTCCAGGGTCAAAGACCCGAACTACGGCCGGCTTGATTTCTCTTAAGGATACGTAGGTAGCCTATTAAATAGGTTCAGCCACTCGATGACTTGATCATCCTGCCAAATATGGAGCCTTACTCTTATCGACGACCCCGCTTCCTTCGAAAGCGCCGTCGCCGAAGGGCTACTGTAAGTGCTCCAATTTGAGCTTGTTAGTATTTTTGTTAGAAAATTAACGAAAGTTATAACATTCTTAACAATTCCTAACATTCCTAACATTTCTAACCAACCAAGGGTAGATTAGGGTTTGCCATTTAAAGATAAACCAAGGAAAAAATCTCAAAAAGCAAAAGAAATTGGAAAAATCCGAATTGGGCAAGTTGAAAAACATAAACTGCTGGATTTTTGAATTTTATTCTTCCTGTCCAAAGCCTGGAGCTGCATTTAATAAACAGTGCACGTTTACAACCCAATCCGCGCGGATATGTTTGACATTTCCAGAGGCCTATAAATTAAACCCTCCTCTCTCGCTACACAACACAATTGGCTCATAGAAGCCGTATTCGGGCGAAAAATAGGGAGAAAACAAGGGGAATTCACTAGAATTGCCACCATTTTCTCTTCAATCTTTCCCAAACCCCACTCACTCAAAATACTTTCAAAACACTCTCATACATACTCTCATACATACACCAATCCAAGCTCAAATCACCCCTTAGGAGGAGGAATAGAGAGAAAACATAGAGGACTTAAGTGTTATCTACTTGTTTTCTCTTTAACCAACTCTATCATCAAACCCTAAACACATTCAAGCCTTGAATCCACCCAAACACAAATCCAAACACCAAATCTTGATACTCCTCAAGTCAAACACCAAATCTTGATACTCCTCAAGTCAAATTCCAAGCCTAGGAAGATAGGGTGTCACCATTGGTAAAGCCCTCCTTCTCTAAACCCTAAAACTCCCTTTTAACTTCTTGTTCATCTTGTTCTTCTTACTTTGATTTACTTTATGTCTAGTTTAACTTAAATCTTGACCTAAGATGGTCATCTTGAAGTTCATCTTCATGAATGACCATCTCAAATGGTCCACATTTTAAATCTCTAGTTGATTTTTCTCTTTAATTTCATCTCTACAAAATTCCCCTTCCCAAGCAAATGAAATGCTTAAGTCCTAATGTACCCCAAGGATGGTTTGATATAGTAGATCACCAATAAAATGTCTAGTGACTACTAATCAAAACCTAGGGAAATGGGGACAAGCATGGATGCAAAACCCCCTTTAAAATCATGTTTTCCTTCTTGAGAAGTTGCTGTCCAGTAGCAATTTTCTAAGACCTCTGTCCATGGTCTAATTTTTTGGACACAGATAAACTTGGAATTTGGTGTTGACTACAAAACACTTTTTGTAGCCAACATCCAGATCTTTCCAGAAATATTTTTACTTTATTTTTTGCGTGAGTAAAAATCCCTTTTTCAATTTTTCCTTTAAAGGTCAGTTCATCATTCTCTGGAAGTCCAGATCTCACATCTGAGATTTCCAGAAGGTTTTGGATCCTCAAATCACCTCCAAAATTAAAAGTTATTTTACAGAAACCTTATTTAAGGTGTTTTGAACATTTTTCATTCTCGGACTTTTCCCAGATTCTGGAGTTTTCAAGCCCTAAAGTCCATTTCAAAATTAAGTGTCCACTGTCTTTTTCATTCTGGCAGAAATGGTTTCCAACTTCCAAAAATCTTTTGAGTACCAAAATTCAGCCCAAAAATCACACCAAAAATCATGGGATCTGTCCAAAGTCTATTAAAAAATTTCCAATTTTTACTTTCCTCAGTTTCAACTTATTTTGGCCAAAGTAACACACACACACACACACACATAAACAAATGGTTTTTAGCTTGGAAGACTCGTTTTACGAGGCATTTCGGGTGCACACTAACGTCCTTCCCGGCGTGTAACGTGACCTCCGAACCCAAATTTCTAATCTTGGGCATTTTTCAAAGTTTTGGCCCTCAAAATAAAAATGGCGTGGCGACTCCGTTTGATTTCAAAAATCGGGTACATCACACAACCGCAATCTCTTTACCTTTTCTCTTTGTCCCACGAGAAGAGGTAGATGCATAATGAGCAATTTCGGGTTTATTTCGTTTCAATCTATCTTCTTCCTCTGTCACATGTGAAATCAACTCATTGATGTTTCACTTGTCCTTTTGATAGTTATAGGTCGTTTCAAAATGTCCAAATTGATGAGGAAGAGAAATTAAAGCCAAATGCACAAGCAAGTCTTCCGAAAGGTCCAACTTGAGTGCCTTTAATTTAGAAGATAGATGAAACATTTCCATTATATATTTTCTTAAGATTCCGGTGCCCTTGTACCTCATGGAAACAAGCTTCCTTAAGGTAGCACTTGTTTTCGATTTATCGCTTTTTGCAAAGCGTTCCTCAAGGGCATCTAAGAAACCTTTAGCTCCAACATCCTCGGAGACACTATTCAAAAAGGTCTCCGGGACTGCATTTTGCATGATACTTAGGCTCACGCGATTAGAACGGTTCCACCTCTCTAGACTTAAGCGTTCTTCCGTAGTGCTTTTGTCAGTAAGAGGGGCGGGACTTGGTTCTCTTAATGCGAGATCAAGATCCATGCAGCCTAAGATCATAGTTATTTTCTTTTTTCAAGTTTTAAAATTGGTCCCAATAAGCAAAGGTATGTTGTTAATAGCAGTAGTTACGAATGAAGCATTAATCAAATCTGAAGGAGAAGAACAAGAATGAAACAAAACATATATAAGAATCTACACAATGATTAATTATATCAAATGAATTCCATCAAAATAAAAGATAATCAATATGACATCAAGACTAATCTTTGGATTGCGAATTGACTCACAATTTGATTTATCTTAGGGTAAACAAATAGCTTAAACAATACACTTTAAATACTTGCCTTCCTTTGGGCCGGTTCAAGTATAGAAAATGCCCTAAAGTTTAAGGTACTTGTTACCCGACAATAAAGAATACAAACAATTTATTTTAAACACTCGCCTTCCTTTGGGATGGTACAAAGTATTTAAAATAACCAAATGTTTTATTCATTATTACCCCATGAATGCAAATACTTAGTCAACAACAAGGTCTCATTTGGGAAACAAGCATGTTATCACATATCAATATTTACATTCATCTTTTAACAAGTTTGAATTTAATCAACAAGGTCTCCTTTGGGAAACAAGCATGTTAATTTTGTCTAAATTGTTAAGGATATAATTAATCGGAAACAAAAGGCCTTAAGGTAATTAATGAAATTTATTAATAAAAGATAGTAATCCTTTTGTTCTACCTGTCCATTCTTAAAAGTTTGATAACTTATAAGAACCGCCGAAGCGCGAGTGATGTCCAGATACTATAATTTACTAACAAATTATCACAAATTCTGGGCACAAATTAATGTGTACTTTACTAAAAAATGAATGAAAATTGATCAAAATAGCAAAAGATTGAAAATTTTGAAAATTTGGCCAAAATCAAGTGGTGCTCGGCCGAGTCAAGGAAAGTGCTCGGCCGAGCAAAACACTCCAGAAAACTCCCCTTTCTGATCCTTCACGCTCGGCTGAGTCCTTAGGGTGCTCGGCTGAGTCCTTATGGGTGCTCGGCCGAGCACTATCCTTGACTCGGCCAAGCAACATGGCATTTTCAAAAAAAATTCAAACGTTGTGCTGATACAAATGGGGTGGTCGGCCGAGTCAAGGAATGTGCTCGGCCGAGCAGCCTCTGAACATCAAATTTTTCAGATTTAGACTATCAATTCTTAACTTAATGGTGAATAAATATTCAACCAAAGCAAGTAGATCCGCATACTCACATCACATTTTTAAATGCGTGGCCATGCATATGAACAAACTCACAACGCATCCAAGGATGGTGGCTATGTTCAAAAATGGGATAATCTTACATTATGAATTGAAAGCCTTTTGAGTAAAACCAAAATTTAGAATTTAATACAATTCTCTAGAATCTGAATTAGAGTATGATAATGATTCAAGAACACATGATAAACATGGAATCTGAAGAATCAAAAGCATAATAAAACATAAAGGTTTTTCATAATACTCAAACTTGATCTAGAATATGAGTAGACTCTGATACCAATTATTGGTACAAAATAATCCATCAAATCATGAACCATCTCATAACTAGATTAAGAAGAGAAGAAGATAAAGACGGAAGCGTGTACCTGAAGAATTCATGATTGTGTTCTTGATCTTGTTCTTGAATAAATGAGAGAGTAGGGAGATAGTACTTCTAAATGATTGTGCCCACACTAGTTCTTCTTAGATGAATGAAGAATGATTTTATGACTGAATTGTAATGTAGTTAAATGTCTCAAATGGGCTGATGGATAGCCTATATATAGATTGAGAAGGGGCACTTCATTTAGGGACTACACCCTTTCGTAAAGTTGGCGGTGAGAAGTTACCATTATACCCATCATTTAATGGTACTTACACTTAATGAAATTCTACATATTTGGTCTATACTTTAACATTATTAAATGATTATAACATATGGAATTAAATAACACATATTATTAATCCATATTCTAACATTGGGCAGGAAATTTTTGTTGTGAAATGACAAATGAGTCTCATTATTTATTTTAAGTAATAAATCAATTAAAAACTTGAGACAGACTAAAAAAGAAAATAATAAACTTAAACGGTGTGATGGAGGTAGAATTAAAATAATTATTATTACTCCATAGTTTAAGTTGACGTGAGTATGTATATATAAAAAAAAAAAAAAGTATGAATCAGGGATAAGAAATAATAATGAGTGAATTGATATGAGTATGATAGGTGAGTATCTTCAGTAAAATAATATTCTATTTGTTTCATTTGAAATTATAAAATTTAATTTTTTGGGTATTCTACTTAAAATTACAAACTTTCAAAATGACAAGTTTAAATACTTTTAAATATGGAGGCTTAATTGTCATACTCAACTGTTCCTTACAATTTTCTACCCCACTTTCTTTCTCAAACCCTATTATTCACCTTCACAACATTTTAATAATTACATATTCCTTATCAATTCCCGACAATTATTGCAATTTCGAATAAGATGGAGGGAGCATATAAATCTTTTCATTTTTAAAATTTTTACAATTTCTAATAGAACATCTAAAATTACAATATTACAATTTGAGGTAGAATGGAAAGAGTATACTCTCTCTGTTCCAGTTGAGTGGATATCAAAAATTTGGACATACAGATTAAGAAAAAGTAAGAGAGATAAAAAACGGAAGGAAATGTTGTGAGTATGACAAATTAAATAGGAGAGAGAATGAGTGAGAGGAATAGTGATTTGATTGATGTTGTGAGTGTAAAAGTAAAATAGGAGAGAGAATGAGTAGTAAAAATAGTAAAGATTCCCTTCCATTTTGGGCAGTCTCAATTGGACTGGGACGGACAAAAAAGGAAATAAGTATCCACTCGACAGGGACGGAGGGAGTATATTTTGTTAATTATTCTCATAATTTCATTATCAATATCTTCATTTATTTCATATTTTTTAATCATAATTACTCAGATAAAACTATTAGTATATTCTGCCTTTGATGTAAAATACATGATGTTTAAGAATCTAAAAATTGATTTTAAAAAAAATACTTGTCATTTTTGAATTAAAAAACTTAATTTCCAATGTCATACATTGAAACTTTGCTACATTAATTAGTTGTCCTTTTTGAATGAAACTAGTGATACACCCGTGCGATGCAAGGCGATATCGTGTCTTCTTTTATATACGAAATCAATGGGTAGAATTAAATTATGATCATAAGTGAAAACTCAATACAACAACTCTTTAAAATTTACACATTAACAATTATAATAATCAAAAAGTAAATATAAGTGATAAGTGGAATAAAAAAACGAAAATTGAAAACATTATAATTTAATTACACGTAACTCAAATAAATGACTCATATTATATTTTCTGAAATACTTTCTTATTTAAATATTAGTAGTGCAACCATTGAAAATATACTCATTACAATCACTCTCATTATGTCTCTCATATCTGTTTAAAAAAAAAAAATTATCACCAACTGATGATTAAATATTATTCACTTTCCTTGAATAATTGTTATTAAAAGTCAATAACTTCATTCCATTAAAATTAGCAACAATTTAATATAAAGATTCATCTATCATATTCCCTTAACAATTATTCAAAATCAAAATCATCACCTCTTTTTTAAAAATTTTTTTAACAAAAATCACCAACACATAAATTTAGGCTGTAATTATTAACATTTAAGAATAAAGTTGAAATTACCATCAATTAAGCTTAAATCGAAATTAACAGCATTTTAACCCACTCTGTTGTTTCTTTATTTAAAATATAATATATAAATGAATTATGATTAATATAATATATTGATTGGCAAAAAAACTAACGTCCATTTCTACTCTCTTTAGTTCCTCCGGTCCGGTGTCAATATTTACTTCAAACGAAAGTAGAAATAGACATAGATTTTTTTCCAAAAATTACCATCCACATATAAACACAAAATTTATAGTATAACAACCCAATATCTTAATAATCACTACCAAAATAATATAAAATAATTATATTATATTATTTTACGTATAAATACAATATTGATACATTTATTTTTATATTCAAATATTTTTTAAAATATAATGTTTAAAAAAGAAAAAAAAACTTGAAATATAACCAATATAAAAGATGAAAAAACCAAAATATTATTTTTTAAAATATTTATTTACCAAAATAACACCCAAAAAAATTTAGTTACCAAAATAACACTTTTTTTTTTTAAATCCGGCACTCCTTTTTCCAGTTTTAAAGAAAATCCTAAACTTGTATTTCCGGTTTTACAAAAAAAAAATTATTTTTTGTTAAGTCCGGTATTCCTACTTCCTGTTTTAAATTTAATATTTTTTTTGTGTGTAATCCGGCAATCCTAATTCCGGTTTTTAAATTAATAAATTTTTTTTTTGTGTTATGTCAAATCAGAGGAGAGGAGGAATTAATTTTATTTTTTTGTGTTAAATCCGGCACTTGCAATTCTGATTTTTTTTTTCCACGGGTGTTTGTTGTTGCTTTTGTCTCGGCCACAAAGCCAACTTGGCCCAATTTTTGGCCCCAATTGTGTTGTCTTCCTTGGGATTGAATTCGTTTCGTAACAAAAACAATAATAATAATAACAATAATAATGATAATAACAATAACAATAATAAAAATAAAAATAATTCCAAAATATTATTTTTTAAATATTTATTTACCAAAATAACACCCAAAAAAATTTATTGACCAAAATAACATTTTTTTTAAATTCGGCACTCCTTTTTCCGATTTTAAAGAAAATTCAGAACTTGTATTTCCGGTTTTTTTTAAAAAAAAAAAATTTGGTAAATCCGGCATTCCTACTTCCTGTTTTAAATTTAATTTTTTTTTTTGTGTAATCCGGCAATCCTAATTCCAATTTTAAAATTAATTTTTTTTTGTTATGTCGAATCAAAGGAGAGGAGGAATTAAATTTATTTTTTTTGTGTTAAATCCGGTAATTCCAATTCAGGTTTTAATTATTATTATTATTTTTTAGTCACGGGTGTTTGTTGTTGCTTTTGTCTCGGCTACACAGCCACTTGGCCCAATTTTTGGCCCCAATTTATTGTTGTCTTCCTTGGGATTGAATTCGTTTCGTAACAAAAACAATAATAATAATAACAATAATAATAATAATAACAATAATACTAATAAAAATAATAGTAATAATAATAATAATGATAATAATAATATTTATAATAATAATGATGATAATAATAATAATTGCACCGTCGCACTTTGTTAAATCACTACATTTAATTTAATAGTCTTACATTTTTAGTTTTCATTTCAAAACTCACTCTGTCTCCCTTATTTCTCTAATCTTCAAACATTCCCTCTCTCTCTCTCTCTCTCTCTCTCTCTCTCTCTCTCTCTCTCTCTCTCTCTCTCTCTCTCTCTCTCTCTCTCTCTCTCTCTCTCTCTCTCTCTCTCTCTCTCTCTATATATATATATATATATATATATATATATATATATATATATACCCAATTTCTTGATTTCTTTCTCTACCCATCAATAGCGCCGCCCTACCACCGCCCCACCTTAAAAAATGTCACCACCACTCTTTACCGAAAGAGATTCCAATCCTCAAAAACTCTCAAGAAAATCAAGACTCCCAATCTCAATCTGGCGACCAAACCCACTACCGCCTCCCACCACCATCATCACCGCCGCACACCGCCTCCATTTATCCCTCCTTCTCCAAACTACTCCCGACCGGCTTCCTCAATCCTCATTCCGGTAGATCCAAATCCAACACTCTCTTCCTTCCAAAGTCAAAATCCCTAGCCAAATTTCAGCTTTTCTAGCACTCTCCATCGCCAATCCGCCTAATTCCCGCTCCCAAGGCAACAATAACAACCTCCCAGCCACCATACCCACCACCCAAAGCCACCACGCCCATTAAACCAACAATACCACCATGACAACTACTGCGAGTACCAAAATCACCAAATACTATTAAGTGTCTAAAATAAACTTCAAAGAAGTTGACAGAAATTACCTTCAAGCTCAAATAACGTTGAATCTGGACTCCTTGCCTCTATCGAATCTAGCGGTACCCCCGTGAGATACACAACAAGTGATTTGTAACATGTTCAAAGTATGTATTTAAATAAAATGATATGATTTCAAACACTTTCTTTTAATCTTCATTCAAATTACCGACCAACTCATTATACTCATCTTGTAACACCTGACGATCATAACACATTTAATCATAAATCAATCTGTTTGAACAACTTTCCAAGTATAACCCATCAAGAAACGACTTATGTTTAAAGTCTCTCAACTCCTTCCTGCAAATTTAACCACAACACATATGAAAGTATTTCTTCTTAATCTTCATTACTCCCTCCGTCCCGGAAAATGCTTCCCCTTTTACCCAAAATGGCGTCCCATTTGAAGCTTCACATTTCCTAAAATGGAAAAGTTTTATTAATATTCTATTATACCCACTCACTATTTCCTCCACTCATTCTCTCTTCTAATTCACTATTACACTCACAACACTTTTTAAATTTAATATTTCCTCCACTAATTCTCTCTCCTATTTTCAAATTACACTCATAACATTTTTTCTTCCCATCTATTTCCTTAATTTGCGTGCTGGGTCAAAAATGGTGAACCATTTCCTGGGACGGAGGGATTATTTTTTTCTTAAAATAAATATAAAATGCTAGGGCTTTGATTAAATATTACTCTTTTGTTTCAGATGAAACAAAAATTTGTATAACAATTAAACTCAAGACTTATTGCGATTACAAAAAATGAATTCATTTATTGGAGTTGACGTCTTCTTTGAATCATAATATTGAGAATAGAAATTGATAGAGCAATTTATTGTTGAAAGAATGATTAGGGTTTTAAATGACTGATATAATTAAGAATAGAAAGAGCTGTGGTGTTTGAAGGCTGGGAGGTTTTAATTGACGCGAATAATGGAGGAAAATTAATTTAGGAAAAATTCCTCTAATACCCTTATGTCCAGATTTTTTTCCCCTTAAAGAAAACTTTTTTTTAAATCTCAAATAAAGAGTTATCCTCATATTCAAATTCCCCGAACACCCCTAGGCTCCTCCTCTCCTCCCTCCCTTCACGTCATTTCCTCTCCCCTCCCATTTTGATCCCTTCCTGCTCTCTCTCTCTCTCTCTCTCTCTCTCTCTATAAACACACACACACACACCGTTTCTCTCTTTCTCCAAACTCTCTCCGGATCCTTCTTCATCTCCGATGACCGGCGATCTCCTCTCTTCGCTGCTTCTCCGGCAATGCAACACTACCGCCTCCGTCTCTATTTATCTTTCTCTCTCCATGTCTTCTCCGGCGAACTCACAGGTCATGGCCTACTCCGGTGACTTTTTATTCTCCGATCCGTTTAGATCTGGCCAAAATCCTTTAGTTCTGTCCAGATCTGAATATGGATGTGGTGCGAAAATGTTTGTTTATCTCGTAAATTAGGGGTAATGCGAAAATTGGTGTTCTAATGGTAGTGAAGTGAAGGACTGGTAGTTGATTCAAGACATGTGTTCTTTCTGTAGTGAAGTGAAGGACCGGTGTCTTTTGAGGTAGTAGTTTGGGGCTTCATTGTGTATGCGTGATAAAAACATATTGTTTGTCTTATAAAAATAGATAAAATACTTGTTTTTTTATTTAGCTTGTAGCAAGAAAAATATCTGCTGCTAATATTTATAATCTGGTGTTAATTATGTTTGCTAATTTGAATATGTGACTCAACATACCTATCAGTGCTACTGATAAGAATTGGATGACACCAATGTTCCTATTTGCTTTCTCTTGTTCTTCTGATTAGGCTTTCCGCTTCTTATTTTCATGTTACTAAAGAGGTTATGCTTTTGTGGTTGGGTTCGTCAATTGTCATGTTTAAATAGGTCTTATAACTAACTTATAAGACTTTTTAAAAAGTCTTATATGTTACTTATAGGACTTATTAAAAAGTCTTATAAGTTACTACTTATAAGACTTTTTTACAACACAATTTTCAATGTTCAAATAGGTCTTATAACTAACTTATAAGACTTTTTAAAAAGTCTTATATGTTACTTATAAGACTTATTAAAAAGTCTTATAAGTTACTACTTATAAGACTTTTTACAACACAATTTTCAATGTTCAAATAGGTCTTATAACTAACTTATAAGACTTTTAAAAAGTCTTATATGTTACTTATAAGACTTTTTTACAACACAATTTTCAATGTTCAAATAGGTCTTATAACTAACTTATAAGACTTTTTAAAAAGTCTTATATGTTACTTATAAGACTTATTAAAAAGTCTTATATGTTACTTATAAGACTTTTTAAAAAAGTCTTATATGTTACTTATAAGACTTTTTAAAAAAGTCTTATAAGTTTATAAGTCAATTATAAGAGTAATTCGTTGTTATTATGAGAGTAATTCGTTGTTATTATGAGAGTAATTCGTTGTTATTATTCAAAATTTTGATTTTTTTGGTTAAAAAATTGTCTTATAAGTCAATTATAAAAGTCAAAGTAGTCTTATAATTATAAGAGTTGTAAATGTATAAATTATGAGAGTAATTCGTTGTCATTATTGAAATTTTTGATTTTTTTTTGTTGAAAATTTTGATTTATAAGTCAATTATAAGAGAACTTATAAGTGTTGTAAATGTGTAAATTATGAGATTAATTCGTTGTTAATATTGAAATTTTTATTTTTTTTGTTGAAAAAATTAAACTGAAACTATTTTGAATCTAATGACTGATTTAAAATACTTGAATGTCTAGTGACCAATATTTAATTCTCAAAGTTTCAGTGACTAAAGTATAATTTTTAGTTTTCGAATTGGGTAACCACCCGTCACACACGTGCAAGAAAGTAAGGATTATTATGTCTTTGTATTACTGAGGGGTGTCTGGGGAATTAAGTAAATGTTGTTTCCTAAATTGGGTTTAAATCTCGCCCAAGGGGCCCTAGAGGAAATCGGCCATTAATTTAATATGTAAAATATATATGACTTTCTCATATTAAAAGAAATATATAACTATAAAATAACAATAACAACAAAAATAAATAAATCAATATAGTGTAAATCCACCCAATAAAAAAAACACAATTTTCCACTCATTGAAGCTTGATATTCGGCTCTCAAACCTTCCATCTCCCCGATACATTCTTCTTGCCATATACTCCCTCCGTCCCACGTTAGTTGAGACTAACTTTTTGGGCACACCAATTAAGGAAAAGTAAGTGAGAGAAAAAGTGAAAGAAAATGTTGTGAGTATGAAGAATTAAATAGGAGAGAGAATGAGTGGGAGGAATAGTTAGGAGAGAGAATGTTGTGAGTGTAAAAGTGAAATAGGAGAGAGAATGAGTGGGGTAAATAGTGAAGATTCCTTTGCCATTTTGGACAGTCTCAACTAACGTGAGACGGCCCAAAAGGGAAAGAAGTCTCAACTAACGTGGGACGGAGGGAGTATATGGGTAAAATATTCCACTTCACCCCACCCCCCACCCCCACAAATTTCTAATCACACTCTTTTTTACACAAAATCACACCAATTTTGTAATATTTCATTAAAATTCCATACAAAAAATATACTCCCTCCGTCCCGCTAATATTAGCACACTTTTCTTTTTGGGCGTCCCGCTAATATCCGCACACTCCCAAAAAGAAAACTTTATATTAATAAAATATTCACCCAACCCCACTCATTCTCTCTCCTACATTATTTTAATACTCACAACACCATTATAATTTATTACACCCTCCACTCATTCTCTCTCCACTCATTCTTTTACACTCACAACATTTTATTAAAATATCATATTCCTTAATTCCCGTGCAAACAGTGTTTGTGCTAATACTAATGGGACGGAGGGAGTATATCAGTACAATTTATTAAACTCAACAATTCATTAATAATCTTTTTCTTAAAAAAACTAATCACATAGAATATAATATTTGTGTTAAGAAATTATTAATGGTATAAATGCATCAATTTTTACTACCTTAAATTATTGCAATATATTAAAAAGTGGATTTTTTAAATTTTTAATATGCAGTACAAAGTCAAACATTTTCGTAACCCATTCACCCGAAATTACCCCAAAATCACTCTCATTTATCTCTACCATTTTTAAATTATTACAAAAATTTCCATTCACCATCTCCTTTCACCCCACCCAAAAATCTGTCCATCTCCCCCTCCCTCAAATCTGCACTTCTCTCCAATAATGTCATTATTGGAGAGAAGTATGGATTTGAACCGGTGGTGGGGGGGAATATGCAAATATATCATTAACTATATCATCCATGATTGATAACTAGAAATTTAAAATATTTAACAAAAAACAATTAACTAGCAATTTAAAAAAAATAATTAAATGAAAACAATAAACAAAAACAATAAACAATTAATTAAAGGACTGTTTTTTTTTTAGTTTTATTTTCTATTTTTTTTCCAGAATTTTTTAATTTTTTAAGTACTGTTTTTTAAAGGATTGTTTTTTTTTTTTTAATTTTGAAATAAAAATTAAAGAAAAACAATTAACAAAAAACAATGAATTAACTAGAAATTTAAAACATATTTTATTTGAAAGTTTTTTTTTTTGAGTTTTATTTTCGATTTTTTTTCCAGAATTTTTTAAGTACTGTTTTTTAAAGGACTGTTTTTTTTTTCGAAATTTTGAAAGAAAAATTAAAGAAAAACAATTAACAAAAACAATGAATTAACTAGAAATTTAAAACATTTTTTATTTGAAAGTTTTTTATTTTTTAAAGCACTGTTTTTTTTTCAGATTTTTTTTAAGTTTTCGATTTTTTTTCCAGATTTTTTCCGATATTTTTAACTGTTTTTTTTAATTAATGGACTGTTTTTTTATTTTCGTTTTTTTTTAAGAATTTTTTAACTACTTTTTTTTTAATTAAAGGACTTATATTTTTGTCCGAAATATTTAAATAAATAATTAAAGAAAAAAAATTAACTACTTAACACAATATTTAACTAGTAAATACTATTTTTTTGGGAATTTTCGAAATTAAATAATAAATAACAAATTACTTTTAACACAATATTAAAACCTGAAATTTAATACAATATGAAATACTTAAAACAATAAAATTACCTCCACCTTCTTTCTTTATGGGATGGGAATATGGGAATTGGGATGGATTAGAGAAAATATTGAGGTAGTATGAATTTTTTTTGGAAAAAAATTAGAAGTAAGAAGTGTTATTTATAGTTTTTCAGAATTTTTTTTGACCAAAATGCCCCTCCAACGTATATATTAACGGATATATATGGGGGCATTAAGGTCATTTCAAAAAAAAAAAAGGGGCCAAACGGACATAAGGGAAACGGGCTTTGGAAGCCCGCGGGCTTGGCCCGCCCGTCGACCAAAAATCTCAGCCTGGCCTGTACCGTCAACAAAGGCGGGACGGACCACGGGCTGCGGATAACGGGCTACACGGGCTGCGGCCCAAAATTTTGTCCACGGGCTAAGGCCCATTTTGGCCTTCATCAAATAATGACCATAACTCTTTTCAGTTTCCTCTACTCATCATCTATCTATATATTAGCGCCAAAAATTTTGTCAAAATTTGAGTGACACTTTTGTAATTACTCTCTTAAGTTGTGGCAAATTTGAATCAGAAAATTAATTCTTTTTATATATATAGAGAATGTATAGAGATATAGAGAGAGAGATAGCGATGTGGGATTAAATCAACCAATGTCCTTACGTTTTGTTATAAAAGGAATTAATCCCACATCGCTATCTTTCTCTATATATCTCTATATATTCTCTATATATATAAAATTTTGGCAAACCAACTCAATTGGTTGACCGATCCAAAGCATGCCTCCTGAACGATCCAAACCAAGTAAATTGGTTGACCGATCCAAAGCATGTGACTTGGTTGACCCATCCAAATCATGTGACTTTTGGTTGACCGATCCAAGGTAACCGATCAATAAATAATAAGATCAATGGTTGATTGTTCCAAGTAACCGATCAATAAATAATAAATAATAAGGTTAACGGTTACCGACGTATCCAAACAAACCAAGCATAACCGATCAAATAACAAGGTCAACGATTTGGTTGACCGAAACCAGGCAACCCATCCAAACAAAAGAAACCAGGCAACCGATCCAAACCAAATGAAACAGGCAACCGATCCAAACAAAGGAAAAGAAAAGAACAAACTACGTTCCACTTTAAATTACAAAATAATAATTATTAATAAAGAAAAGTAAATAGAAATATTATTTTTTCCTTCTCAAATAAATACTTTAAAAAATATACTTCTATAAGAAATTATATTATTCATTTAAAAAATAAATATTACTTTTTGAGTCAAAAGTAATATTTATTTTTGAAATGAAGAATATAATTTTTTATAGAAGTACATTTTTTAAAGTATTTATTTGAAATAGAAAAAATAATATTTCTATTTAGTTATCTTTATTAATAATTTTTATTTTGTAATTTAAACTGAGACGGAGGTTGTATCAAAGTTAAGTTTGGATCAAGGCAAAGCCTGTTTGGACCGGTAGGGTGTGTTTGGATTGTTTGGATCGGTCCAAGGGTCTTTGGATCGGTCAAGGGTCTGTTTGAATCGGTAATGGATAATGGATCAGTAAGGGTTTTTTGTTTTTGGGCCTTTGGCTTGGTTGACCGGTTGTGAGGCTAACACATTGTTTATTTGGTTGACCGATCAATTTTCCTCTAGCCTCAACCGATCCAAACAAAGCAAATCAATTTTCACTCTTCTCTTGCCTTAATCGATCCAAACTAATCAAAGCCTTAACCGACCAAGCAAACCAAATCAATTTGCCCAATATCCAAACGAACCAAAGTAAAAACTACATCTCACTTTAAATTACAAAATAATAATTATTAATAAAGAAAAACTAAATAAAAATATTATTTTTTCCATCTCAAATAAATACTTTAAAAAATATAATTTAAAAAAAATTATATTATATTTCCATCTCACTTTAAATTATAACATAATAGAAATATAATACTCCCCCCGTCCCTAAATGTTTGTCTCATTTGACTTTTCAAACATTTTAATTTAGTGACTTTGAAGCTTTAATTTTGGTTATTTTTACGAACGCTTTGAAAATTATTGATAATATACACCGCCGTTATGTAATACTCCGTCCCTAAATGTTACAAGTTTTAAAAATTTAGTAATTTTGAAGCTTTAATTTTGGAAATGAGACTAACTTTTTGGGACAAAGGAAAAGGGGAAATGGGACAAACATTTAGGGACGGAGGGAGTATAATTTTTTTTTCAAAATTATATTTTTTAAAGTATTTATTTGAGATGAAAAAAATAATATTTTTTTATAGAATATATTTTTTAAAGTATTTACTCTTACAAGCCGAAATGTTCCACTTTATACAGAACCCATCATCTTCTCCTCTCTCCTCATTTTTCTATCATATCAATCTCTTTCTAAAAGTGATAATAATAAATCGTTCACTTTTTGAAGTTGAAATAGTCTTTTTCACCGAATTCTGAGGCAGCTAATCTCCCGTCTTGGCGTAAATTGCGGGACCTGCCACCGCCTAGCACCTACGCTCCGGCTGCTTTTTAGAACACTGCTTACAGTATAGTATTTCTACTAATTGTTTTACTACTCAGTATATTATTTCTATTAATTGTTTGGCAGCTTTTTAGAACACTGCTTACAGTATAGTATTTCTATTAATTGTTTAACTGCTCAGTATAGTATTTCTATTAATTGTTTAACTGCTCAGTATAATATTTCTATTAATTGTTTGCCTGTTACTTTCTTGGATGTCTCAAACTCTCAAATACCTTGGCCCATATCTCTTGCCTATAACTATAAATAAGGGTCCACTTCTATCTATATATTAAAGCAGGTCATCCAATGAAAAGTGATAGCGCCAAAAATTTTGCCAATATTTCAGGGGCAATTTAGTCATTTCCTTTCATGACATAATTGAAGATATGCTACGCAAATTACACGTGGCAGGTCGTGATGTGGAGTAAAATGGCGCGTGCAATACACGCACCGACAGAGGCACGTGTATGCAGGCGGATTTCCTTTTTTTTTTTTTTTTTTTAATTGTGACACAGATCGATAAATCATTTAATGTAGGCAAAAAAGGTTATCACCGTTGGAATGGTGACAGAATCGGTAAATCAAAATAGGTTGTCAAGGATCGGTAAGGATCCGTAAATGAAAATCAAAATAGGAAATGGAAACCAAACAGGCTGATCTAGGCCACAATTATTGACCGATCCAAACCAAGTGACCGATCCAAACCAACCATGCCACAACCGATCCTTAGCTACAATCTCCGTCTCACTTTAAATTACAAAATAATAATTATTAATAAAGAAAACTAAATAGAAATATTATTTTTTCAATCTCAAATAAATACTTTAAAAAATATACTTCTATAAAAAATTATATTATTTATTTCAAAAATAAATACTCCCTCCGTCCCACCAACATTGATACCAAATTTCTGGGCACGGGGATTAAGGAAAAGTAAGTGAGAGAAAAAGTGAAAGAAAATGTTGTGAGTATGAAGAATTAAATAGGAGAGAGAATGAGTGGGAGAAATAGTTAGGAGAGAGAATGTTGTGAGTGTAAAAGTGAAATAGGAGAGAGAATGAGTGGGGTAAATAGTGAAGATTCCTTTGCCATTTTGGGCAGTATCAGTTTTGGTGGGACGGACCAAAAAGAAAATAAGTATCAGTTTTGGTGGGACGGAGGAAGTATTACTTTTGACTCAAAATGAAAGTATGTTTCTTTTCAAGAAATGTGTGTGTGTGTGTGTGAGAGAGAGAGAGAGAGAGAGTGAGTGAGTCAGAGAGAGAGAGGGAGAGAGTGAGTGAGTGAGAAGGGAATAACAGGAACAAGGAGGAAGGATGGAGGGGATTATTTTCCAATTTTTGTCCCAACCGGTCATACAAAAGGCAAGAAACCGGTCAAGAGAAAATGAAAATTTAGCCGGTTCAAGACTGTTACCGATCCAAACAGCCCCAACCGATCCAAGGCCACAACCGATCCAAACAGCCCCAACCGATCCAAGGTTGTGACCGATCCAAACAGTCCCAACCGATCCAAGGCCACAACCGATCCAAACTCCGTCTCACTTTAAATTACAAAATAATAATTATTAATAAAGAAAACTAAATAGAAATATTATTTTTTCCATCTCAAATAAATACTTTAAAAAATATACTTTTATAAAAAATTATAATCTTCATTCAGCATTTTAAATTGAAGTACCACTACTATAAAATGCTTTCATGAGCAGGTCAATAAAACAATTAGGTGTGCACGAGTATCTGACATAATTAAGATACTATAATATATTCCCTCCGTTCCACGTAAGTGTGGACCTGCTTTTTGGGTATGGAAATTAAGGAAAAGTAGGAGAGAGAAATAGGTGGAGGAGGTGTTTGTGAGTATGAAAAATTAAATAGGAGAGAGAATGAGTGAGAAGAATAGTTAGGAGAGAGAATATTGTGAGTGTAAAAGTGAAGTAGGAGAGAGAATGAGTGGGTGGAATAGTGAATATTCTTTGCCATTTTTGACAGTCCACACTGATGTGGAACGGACCAAAATAGAAATAAATCCACATTTACGTGGGACGAAGGGAGTACATGAAATGGCTTTAAAAAATCATGCTCATAGTGAAAAAATATGTGGATCAAAAGAAGAAAACATTCAGGAGTATGCATGTAGGATGAGGAGATAATTATTTAAACAGAATGTAGAAACTAATTTGCATTTCACAAAATCTAGGGAGAAACGCGTTTCTCTATAAGTTATGGAGAAACGGGTCCCGACATGTCGCGCGACAATGAGCTAGATAGCCAGAAACCTATGAAAGTGATATCCAGAAACCTTCAAATGAATATCCAGAAACCTTCAAAATGTTTCTGGATATACATTTGAAGGTTTCTGGATATCCAGAAACCTTCAATAGCAATTTCTGGATATGCCCTAACACATTTCTGGATATGCACCTAACAGTTTTCTGGATATGCACCTAACAATTTCTGGATATACATTTCACATCCTTCTGGCTATCAAATACAAAGCTTCTGGATATCAACTGCAAACAATTTAGTCATTTTCTTTCATGACATAATTGAAGATATGCTACGCAAATTACACGTGGCCGGTCATGATTGGGAGGAAAATGGCGCGTGCAATACACGCCCCTACAGAGGCGCGTGTACGCAGGCGGATTTCCCTTTTTTTTTTTAATTGGGACACGTGGCGTCTTATTATTGGCCGCTTGGATTTCAGATTTTTTTTTATCCGATTCCTTTTACCTAAATTATTTTAAAATAAATAAATAAATTATTTTTTTTACACCAAAAGTCATAATTTTTTTTCTCTATAAATAGAGACTATTTTCATTTGATTTTGACACAGAAAAAAAATTTCTTTTTTTTAAATATAAATTTCTTAATTATCCTTTGTTAATTAAAAAAAGTTGATGGTGAACGGACGGTTAATTAAAAAAGTTGATTGGTGAATTAAAAAAATTGATCGGTTAAAAATATGGAATGCTAAAAATATGACCGGTCATATCATAAAAATTATCCTTTGTTTATTAAAAAAAAGTTGATCGATTAAAAATATAATCGGTTAAAAATATTAAATGATATCTCTACATTAGCGAGATCAACTTTACTATAATTGTGTGTTGCTACTGATACTACTGATGGCTTACTAATGTCGTTTGTTACTAACCGATGACGTGGAAGTTGGGAGATAACAACCGATGACGTGGAAGTTGGGAGATGGGTTACCGATTTTAAAATCGGTCAAGTAACGTTACCTGTGTTGCTGATTGTGCTAAGGTTACTAATGGTTGCTGATTTATAAAATGGGTTGCAAGAGAAATCAGTAAAGTATAAATGCAGTGATGCATTGCAACTGATCCAACCAAACCAGCCAGGGCACAACTGATCCAAACCAAATCAAAGTTACAAACTTGTCTCAATTTAAATTATAAAATAATACTTATTAATAAAGAAAATTAAATAAAAATATTATTTTTTTCATCTCAAATAAATACTTAAAAAAATATACTTCTATAAAAAATTATAATTTTCATTTCAAAAATAAATATTACTTTCGACTCAAAATGAAAAACCAAAAAATAATACTACATTTTTTGGTTATTGGTTATCATGTCTTTAAAAAATATTATTTTTTCCATCTCAAATAAATATTATTTTTTCCATCTCAAATAAATACTTTAAAAAATATACTTCTATAAATATATACTCCCTCCGTCCCAGCCGAGCGTACACTTATTTCCCTTTTGGTTCGTCCCAGTCGAGTGTGAACTGCCCAAAATGGAAGTGAATCTTCACTATTTACCCCACTCATTCTCTCTCCTATTTTACTTTTACACTCACAACATTCTCTCTCCTAACTATTTCTTCCACTCATTCTCTCTCCTATTTTACTTTTACACTCACAATATTCTCTCTTCACTTTTTCTCTCTCTTACTTTTCCTTAATCGGTGTGCCCAACATTTTGGTTCACATTAGGCTGGGACGAAGGGAGTATTAATTAATTATTACAATATTAGAAAAATAAATAAAAATTGAGTATTAATTAAATAGTCTTGAAGATATGACGAAAATAATTACAATAATTAATTAATATAAAATGTGATATTTGGTTATTGGTTATCATGTCTTTACCGGTCTTTACCGGTTAAGGAAATCAATAGGTATTTACTTGGTAATGGGTAAGTTTTGACAAGTTAACCAACTTGTGTTAGTAGGGATTAATTGGTCATACAAAAGGAAAGAGAAGAAACTGATTTATGATGTCGTTTTCATGCCTTTACCAGTCCATTTATTAACGACATTATTTAGTCGATACCAAACATTGAATATGTTAACCGGCTAATATTACATTTGACCTCCTAATATTCACAATAAATTTTATTTAATATTATTTTGTAATATTCTCATATTGGTCATTAAATTGAATATTTCATGTTTAGTTTATTGTCATTATTTCTTAATATAAATTTTTTAAAAAATATTTTGAATGAGAAAATGTTGTAAAGAAAACAAGTGGAGAAAAATAATCTTTTATATATTAAATTTTAATTGTTAAATACAATAACATGATTTTACTGTGCATCGCATGAGAGTACTGCTAGTTCATACAATAATTAATGCAAAACAATAAAAAAGTAACAATTTTTTTAAACAAACTAAAATAAAAAATTTAACAGCTAAATGTGAAAGAAAAAAGGTAATCGATCCATAATTATAGTCTCTACGTTCAATATTTTTTCATTCAATTGGATAGAAAAAAAAAACTCCTCTTAATCTCCCCCTCCTTCCCTACCTCTACCGCCGGAAACCTTTGTAATCCCTCTCTAGTCTCTACAAAACAATTTGCACACTTACATCTCTCTCTTCTATTACATTCCTCCTCCACTTCCATAATTCATGTCACTAACTACATTTTTTCATTCAATTAAATTAAAAATAAATAAATAATCAAATCCTCCTCCTAATCTTCGCATCCTTCCATACCCTTATCACCAACAACCCCTGTAATCCCATTCTTCCACAATTTCCCCACATACATCTCTACCTTCTTTGGTTTTCCACCCCAATCTTGCTTGTCTTTTTTTTCCCCCCAAAATTTTCTGTTTTTTCCCTCTACTCCTATCTACACCAAAAAGCCACCATAACCGTCTGCCACATCAAACAAATTTCCCACCACTCCTCGTATTAGTCAAACCAATTACAAACAGAAAGAGAAATAAGAAAATAACTTAATAAAAAAATTCATATAAATCAAGAAAATATACCTTCAAAAGTCAAAATTCACCATTTAAGCCTTTCTACTAAATAAAATACTTCCTTTCCCGAAAAATCCTTTCATCCCCCTTTTTAATTATTTCTAATTCTATTTTCCCTTTCAATTAAAAGAGGCTACCCTAATTTTCGAAAACTTCCAACTATCTCCAAAGAACCTAATTATAAATATGTTTTTCATAAATAAAATTTTTCAAAATATTACTCTATATGTCTCTTTCATCTTCGTCTGATTCTTTCTCCATGCATCTCTCTCGGTGGCCACCACTGCTGCCACCACCACCACCACCACCTGTTGACATTCATCATCGTTGTGACAAACCTAATTGTGAAAAATGAACCATATAAATAAAGATAATTTACCTTTTCGGTGAGTGTTAGTTCTTGAATTCGCACCCCAACCGACCATCGTCTCCAATCTAAATCCGTCCACCTTCGTATTCTCAAATCAAATCTACCATGCTCCCAATTTTGCTCCCTTTATCAATCTTTTCTGCAAAGAAAAAAGAGAAAATAATTAGACTTTTGTTCATTATTTGGTGTTTCTTTCAGGCTGTGTGACTGTGTGTGAGTGTGTGTTTCGTGTGTGTGTTTTGAAATGGTAAGAGGGTTTGGTTTATTAGATGAGAAAGTAAGAGTACTCTTCTCTCTTTAATTCAAAATAACCATCGTGAAACGGGTACACATATCCCAGCCAATAGCATGGCATGCAATGTTGACTATTAATATAAAGTTTCTCTTATAAGCTAAAGCAATAAAATGGACAAATCAGCCATGGGGATTGAGAAACGTTTGTCTTATTCAAATCCATGAAAATGACATATTTACCCTTATTTGTGGCAACATTTATCACTTGCTTCCTTTAATATATACTCCCTTCGTCCCATAAGTCTTAAGAAAACTTTTCATTTTGGGAGTCCCATAAGTCTTAAGAATTCCTAAAATGGAAACCTTAAATCACTATTCTCTCCACTCATTCTCTCTCCTACATTATTTTAATACTCACAACACCATTATAATTTACTATTCCCTCCACTCATTCTCTCTCCTATTTAATTTTTCACACTCACAACACTTCTTCCACTCATTCTCTCTCCTAATACTATAATAATATTCTTTAATTTTCGTGTCATTTCAAAAATTTCTAAGACTTATGGGACGGAGGGAGTAGATAATAGAGTATGAAAAAAATACATAATGCTTTGAATACATTGGTTTACTTATTTTCGGTGTAAGTAAAAAGGCTGTTTTGGGTAATTATGGACTGTGAAGGAGTGGAAAGGGGATTTGAATTGAGGGCTCAAGAATGATGATGGAGGAGAGGGACTTGGGCGTCCAAAGATTCGAACCTACTCGGCACATCATCACTATCTCCTTCATCATTGATTCTCTTTTGTTTCTTGCATATGTGTCTTATTTCCCATTTCATTCTCATCTCTTTCTACCCCTTTCCCTATTCTACCCTCTTTCGTTTATCCCCTCGTTTTAAAATGAATGTCAAAATAATTTTATATTTGTTTTTAATTGAAAACAAATTAAAAAAAAAAATTCATTTTGTGAAGAAGGAAATAGTTTTCATTGCGTTTTTTTGTTCATCCTAGTTTAAGATATTTAGTTTATCTTATTTTATAAGTGACAAAGTATTTACAATATTTTGGACAATTTTATTCCCATAAACTTTAAAACTTGCAAAAAAAAAATTGTTACTTAATAATCTATTTTCACTCACTCACTTAATAAAATTGGAAAAATTATGTATTCAACTCACTAGTATTATTGACCCATTATGCATTAATTCTTTAATAAGCATGCACAATGAAATTAAAAATATTAAATCGAGATGAAAAGAATATTAGTTTTCTTTTTATTTTCCAAATTAGCTGTCTCATGAATAAACTTACTATATTAAGATCGTCATGCTAACCTAATAATCATAATGCTTTAGTAACAACTTCTCAACCTTTACTATTTGTTTTATTTTTTCCATCTTCAAATAAACTAGTGAGTAACCCGTCGAAATTCGACGGGCATATTAAGGTTTATTATTACTTATTGCTATAATATGTAATTTCATTTAAATAAACGAAAACAATATGTTAGGTTTATATCCAATAATAAAAAAGTGAGACGATCATTTTGGGATAGAGAGAGTATCATGTACACACAGAAAATTACATTACTACATTCAAACTAATTCCATTTAGCCTATATGTGTTGGGATGGCCAAACATATTTTGGTCACAGAAATCTATTTTTATTATAAAAATAAAAATTTGTGTACACTTGATCACCGATTTTTTAAGAAATGGAGAATATATAATTTACACAAACTCGCGTAATGATTTGAGCTTATAAAATTTACACAAACTTGCTCACAAAATTATCTTTGACAAACAGTAGTTTGGTAGGTTATTTTGTCTGTCAATTATAGTCATTTATTAAATGAATCAAATATTAATCAATTTACAGTAGGATAACAATTCAATTATCAAATTATTCTTAATCAAGAGCATATTTGAAATGAATGTCCAAAAAGTTTTGAAATATACTTTTGATCAAGAGCAAATTTAAAATTTTTTTGGACATTCCATTATGGGACGAAGAGAGTATTTTCCATTATTGTATGCATAAACTTTATTTGTCAGGAGAGCGTAACATTGTTTAGCAAATCAAGTACGCATTCAAATGTATAAACTTAATGTATAATGAATTTATTGTCGTTAATAATATGATTCTTTTTATTTCAAAAAAAAAAAAAATCCTACTGTTACGTTGGATATTGTGAGAAACATTGAATCGATATATTTAAATTATAAGGGTATAAATATATTCAAAACATATCATTTATGGAAGGGACTCTTGAAGTGTGACAGACCAAAAGGGAAAGTAAGACCCTTGAAGTGGGACGGATGGAGTATCATTTATTAGTATACGAATAATAGTAATAATAAATAAATATCATATTTGTTTACATTAACTCATCATGAACGTAATTATAATATTCATTTCCAATTTAACTTATTTAATTTTGAGAAAAAAAATCAAAATCTTAAAAACACTAACATTTGTGTTAAATGAATTTTTTTTCCCCAGACAATCCACTCGCTCATCAAACCTAACCCACTTCTTCCTCTCCCTCTTTCAAAATATCAATTCATACTATCTTTATTTTTTAGAATATTGACATGCACTTCAAAGAAAATGATTTCTTTTTGTGTCCAAATCGAATGAAAGTAGTCTCTATTTTTTGGAAGATTTTTTTTTTATGATTTTTGGTGAAAAAAAATTTAAAATATTAAATTATTATAAAATATTTGATTTATATTCAAAAAAGAGATTTTTTTTAAATAAATATCATATTTGTTTATATTAACTCATCATGAACAAAATTATAATACTCTTTTTCAATTTAACTTATTTAATTTTGAGAAGAAAAATTAAAATTCAAAAATAACTAACAATGTGTTAAATGCGTTTTTTTTCCCAAACACTACACTCACTCATCAAACCCAATCCACTTTTTCCTCTCCCTCTATCAAACTACATATTTATACTACATTTATTTTTTTAGAATATTGACATGCACTTCAAAGAAGAGGATTTTTTTTTGTCCGAATAAAATGAAAGTAATATCTATTTTTGGAGGATTTTTTTAATGATTTTAGATGGAAAAAAATTAAAAAAATAATTTATTATAAAATATTTGATTTATATTCAAGAAAGAGCATTTTTTTTCTGTGTCCGAATCAAATGAAATTAGTCTCTATTTGTAGAGGAAAAAAAATTATGAATTTTGATGTAAACAATTTTTTTTTTAAAATTAATTTATTATAAAATAATTGAGGTCAAAGAATTTGGGGGAAAAATCGTAAATTAAGGCATTCAATCAAAAGCACTTGATGTTGATTTCAATGTCTAATATCTACATTTATGCTATGAACGTAAATGACTAAAATACCCTTGATAGATTTCCAAATTTAACCACTTGATTTATGTAGAAAATAATTGGCCAATGAGTGAATCACATAATGTCATGTCATAATAGTGACATGGCTTAATGTGATAGCATGAAATGTTTCTCTTTTTATATATTATATAGATAAAATATTGACATGCACTTCAAAGATAAGGGTTTATTTTTTGTGTCCAAATCGAATAAAAGTAGTCTCTATTTTTGGAAGAATTTTTTTATGATTTTTGGTGAAAACAATTAAAAAAATATATTATAAAATATTTGATTTATATTCAAACAAGAGGATTTTTTTAAATATATATCATATTTGTTTACATTAACTCATCATGAACAAAATTATAATATTCTTTTTCAATTTAGCTTATTTAATTTTGAGAAGAAAAATCAAATTCCAAGAATAACTAACAATGGATTTTTTTTAAAAAATATTCCTTTTTAAATTAATATTTACCTAAATGACATAAGGGAAAATTTATGTACCAAAATGGCCACTTTGAGAGAAATCGGCATTGGTAGTACCGTTTTTGGCTTGAAGTCGGCACTACCAATGCCGTTTTTGGTCAGTCAAAAGTCAGCCATTGGGAGGATTAATTGAGAGGATTAATTGAGAGAGAATGGCGCTGAGAGAGGGGGTAAATAGAGAGAGAGAGACAGTAAAAGAGGGAGAGATAAGGAGAGAAGGAGAGAAAATAGGAGGGTGGTTAAGATAGGGAACACAAAAGTTAGCCATTGACCACTTTTTAGCATCCAAAAACTCAAACCGTTTAACAGCATCGCGATTGATTATACGAATCTGAGCCAAGAAATTTTTCATCTTTCGGTCCTGGGTGGCGCTAACAGCACGCCAAAAAAGATCTTTTAAGCCAACACCCTTATGAGTGTAAAGGAAATTAGCTCGTAAATGCAACATGCACCACCTGTGCACAACAGTTCGTGGCCATCCATTTTCTCCAATAGTGGCTAGGATCCCATTGTGGCGATCAGATATCAAACAAACTTCACGACCCCTAATAACATGTCTGCAAAGAAGATGTAAGAACCAATACCAGTTTTCATGGTCCTCTTTTTCAACAAGAGCAAAAGCAAGTGGAAGTAAACTATCATTCGCATCGACACCAATAGCAATAAGTATTACCCCTTTATATCTTCCATGAAAGAATGTGCCATCAATAGAAATGACAGGACGGCAATGAGAGAATGCTTCCAAACAAGGGCCAAATGCCCAGAACACACGGTCAAACGAACCTGGAGGACCAGCTTCAGGATGATTAGAAAACTCCACAATGGTTGAAGGGTTCCACTTTTGAATAGCTGCTAACAAACGTGGCAACTTTCTATAAGATTCGTCCCAGTCCCCATATGCTTGAGCGATGGATTTTTGTTTACCACACCATGCCTTCCGATATGAAACATCCTTACCGTAACCTGATTTTATATTTATAATGATAAGCTTAATCTTGTACTCTGGATCAGCCTTGACAAGATCGAAAACTTCTCGTCCTATAAACTTAGCATCTAAATTAGGATGATCGCCGCTAACATCTGAAGCCAAGCAAGAATGTGGACCCTTGTACTTAGTTACTTCCCAGTACCCACCCTTCTTCAGACTCACATTCACATAGAAATTGCAGGGGAACTGTTTCACCAAACACTCAATAGCCCACTTTTGCGGTGTGCTCTTTCTCACCTTGAACCTCAGATTCTTCTTAATATGGTACTTCTTTATTCGGTATTGCACATCAATCTTGTCTGAGAAGCGAATACCTTTAGCGATTCCATCACTCTCCGCATTCCATTCGGCAAACTTGTATTCACAATTATCATAATTCTCTGACCCTTCACCAATATCACGGTAAAATTGATAGTCCCCTCTCCCATACATTTGATTTTGCGGTTCACCTTGAAAAGTAATCATCTGTGCTCCTACATCACCACCTTCCCCATCATCACCCTCATTCTCGTTATCAGTTGCACTCGAACAATCTTCATATCCAGAATCAGCATCAGAACTTACTGCAAGGATATGACTTTCATAATCTGAATCATCATCATTTTCACGTTCCTCTACCTCTTCCCCTTCCCCTTCCACTTCCACTTCTGCTTCCACTTCCGGTTCCACTTCCCTTTCCTCTTCCCAATGTGTTTCAAAACCAAAAGCATCTCTCTCAAGGTAGTTATCATTTTGTATCGGCTCCTCACGTGTTTCAACCTCATCAGAACACACATTATTATCAAGTATAAAATCCATGATAATATACAACTGCAAGCTACCAATCTCACCTAATTGAGCAGAAACATCAAACATGACTTTCACACACATATCATCTTCGACTTCAAGCGGAATGTAATTTGCAAACCCATTGCCCATAATATGAGGATATCTACAAATAACTTTCAACTTAATATCCCTTGGATCTATATCAATTTTCTTATATAACTTCCTGATCAATTTTTTGTAAATCCAACGAGTTTTTGCCCTAAGTGGAAATTTCGGCCCCTGTTCAAGATTACTATCACCAAACGGGTGTTCATCATCTCCTCCCCAGTAGCACATGAAAATAAGTGGAAGTCCACTCATATTTTTCCCTAAACAAATTAATTCAACAATCAAAATATATAAAAAAACAACAAATCACATTATACAAATCAAAATATATCAATTCATTCGACTGTCAAAATATATAAAAAAAAACAAATAACTCTAGTTTAAAATCACATTATACAAATAAAAATATATAAAAAAGAATAAAATGTACCTTAAATAATGCTTAATTCACAAAATATTGAAGAATGTTGAGCTCTGAAATTGAAATGGACGGAGAAATGGTTATGAAAGAATGAGAAAGAAGAGGCTGTGAGCGGTATTTATGTTGGCCTGAAATCGGCATTGACAATGCCGACTTCACTAAAACCCTAGTTGAAGTCGGTATTGCCAATGCCGACTTCTCTTAATCCAAAAATCCCCCAAAAAATCTGATTAACGCAATTAACGCCTTGACCATGGGCTGACTTTTTCCTAGACTAAAGTCGGCATTGGTAATGCCGACTTCAAGGCAAAAACGGCATTGTCAATGCCGACTTCACATAAAATGGTCATTTTGGTACATAACTTTTCCCTAGTGTCATTTAGGTAAATATTTATTTAAAACGAAATATTTAAAAAAAAATCACTAACAATGTGTTAAATGATTTTTTTTCCCAAACACTACACTCCCTCATCAAACCCAACCCACTTCTTCCTCTCCCTCTTTCAAACTACCTATTTATACTATATTTACTTTTTAGAATATTGACATGCACTTCAAAGAAGAGGATTTTTTTTGTCCGAATAAAATGAAAGTAATATCTATTTTTGGAGGGATTTTTTTAATGATTTTAGGTGGAAAAAAAATAATTTATCATAAAATATTTGATTTATATTCAAGAAAGAGATTTTTTTTCTGTGTCCGAATCAAATGAAATTAGTCTCTATTTGTAGAGGAAAAATAATTATGAATTTTGGTGTAAACAAATTTGTTTTTTAAATTAATTTATTATAAAATAATTGAGGTCAAAGAATTTGGGGGAAAAAAATCGTAAATTAAGGCATCCAATCAAAAGCACTAGATGTTGATTTCAATGTCTAATATCTACATTTATGACATGAACGTAAATGACTAAAATACCCTTGATAGATTTCCAAATTCAACCACTTAATTTATATAGAAAATAATTGACCAATGGGTGAATCACATAATGCAAGTAATAGTGACATGACTTAATGTGATGACATAAAATGTTTCTCTTTTTATATATTATATAGATATTAAAATTTTATCAAAATTTAGTGTTGATTAATATCAAACTTTTTGGCTAAATTTATACATTTAATTTGGGAAGGAGAGAATTATGTGGCGGAAATAGTAGTTTATTTATGCGTGTAGTATTAAGTATGTGAATGTATTTGCATTTTTATTTCATATGACAAGTTTACCCTTAATTTAGTTTAAACACTTTTTTTTTAGGATATTGCTTGCATCATGGATCACTCTTTACTTTGCATCTCACTTTACTTATTCTTTCCCATTTTTATTTGTCTTTTTCTTCTCTTCATTTTCACCTACTCCACAACCATAATTCGGAAAAAGGCTAAAATAAAAGAAATTCATTACTCTTTTGTATTGATAACTTTCAAACTTTTATTTACTGATTTTTTTGGGAATGATTGTTCTTATCAATAATAAAAATTACTCCCTCCGTCTTAAAATAAATAATCAAAAACTTTTAAAATTTATTTTTTTAAAATTATTATTCAACCCCGAAATATTATTAAATACCCCACACTATTAAGTTTATCTAAAAAAATTAAACATTCAATACAAGATACACTACCATTATTCCTATTTTACCCTTTAAAATCCCTAAATAATCACCCGACTAAATTTAATAAAACACACCCTTACGCCTAATCTTTATCTTCTCCGGCCAATCTCCATCTTCTCCGATCAACTCTTCATCGTTTTCGGCTAATTTTCATCTTCTCCGATCAACTCTTCATATTTTCGGATCAACCCTTCCTTCATCCTTCACAAATCTAGAAAAAATGCCCCCTCCAAATCACGGTCATATCCCCTCGCCATATCATATATTTTCTTTTCTCATCTTTGATCATACATGCAGTCAGGGACGAAAGAGCTATAAGAAAAATCAAGGATTTTTTGTCTGTTCGATCAAAATCGACAAAACAATATTATCATGTTCGATCATCAGTGGCAGAAATATTATTCCTTGTTCGGTGGCTTTTGACCGAACATTGTAATTTGGTTTGGTTGACAATTACCAAATAAGATGACCTTGTTTGATCACTACTAAACGAACGCCAAAAACTTCACTCATCGGCGACCCTAAGAGCGGCAAGGATGGAGCATCTCAAAGCTCCAATCTATAATACAATACAAGGGAGGTTATAAGTGGTGGTTCAGATTTAAAGTTAGAAAATTGATCCAACGGCTGAAATTATTTTTAAAAAGAATTAAAGTTCAAATCTAATATACAATAATCGCTACGCGATCCATAACCGCTACGATCCGAGGGCTATTATTAATCAGTTTTAACTTTTTTTTTATTTTCAATCGTTGGATTTTTTTTTCTGTTTGTCTGATCCTACGGTTGTAGATTAATCAGTTTTAACTTTTTTTTTATTTTCAATCGTTGGATTTCTTTTCAGTTTGTCTGATCCTACGGTTGTAGATTGACAGTTTCTATTTCAATACATACTCCCTCCATCCCGAGACTATTAGTCAAATTGCAATAATTTTAACTATTAATTTAAATAAAAAATAATAATTCTTATAAAAATCTAAAAATCATTATTGAAAATATTATTAGTTGTGTTAGAATAAAAAAACTTAAATTTTTATTAGAATCACTATTTTTTATTTAAATTATTGATCAAAGTTACATCAATTTGACTAAAAAATTTCATTCACGTAGAACGGGACGGGAGTATAATAATGTAGTAATAGTATACATAACTATTATTTGGAAATTGGGGTGTACAAAGCAAGTGGTCTGGTTGTGTGTACCGACGCGACTGTCTGACTTTCTCTCAATTTACAATTTAATTGACATGAATTTTGGTTACTTTTGTAATATGCTTTTTAAAAATAAAAGTGTGTAGATATTTTCGTGAAATTCTAAAAATTGTTATTGACAGTATTTCTAATGGTGAAACAATAATAATTTTTATAATTGCATAAAAATATCTAAAATTTCATAAAATTACGATCAAAATTCGATTTAGTTGACCATTAAAGTCAAAGTGATCTAAATTTTTCGAGAGGAGTATTTAGTACACGCCAATTTTCAAATAATAGTTATGTATACTATTACTACATATATATATATATATATATTATATATATAACGGTATATACATTTATAATAACCATAAACTAAATCCATCGATTAAAAAACACATCAATGCTTGATTAAGGTCACCGCATACATCATCTTTCTAATCGCCACGTCATCATTTAAAATCCCCCTCAAATTTCAAAATAAAATATCTCAATATCTATAAGTCGAAAAAAAAATTCGAAAACACTGATTTTTTTGTTTTGACGAGACGATTCAAACTAGATCTCTGAAGTTAGGATTTTGAAAAAATAATATTGAACGTCTAATTTTTAAAACACTAATAATTAACTAAACAGACACTACCAAGAAAGTAACGTACACTAGAACTTAGCTAGTGTATCCAAGTTTAATTTCAATGTTTATCGCCATGGCTAAGACACTAGCTAATTAACTAGCCAGACACTACTAAGTTAAGAATGCACACTAAAGAACTTCAATAACAGTACTCCAAGTTTAATTTCAATGTTCATCAGCCATGTCTAAGAATCAAACAGTTTCATCCCACCAAAGCCGGCCAAATGGTCTGCACAATAACATAATTAGTGAAACTACTTACAATGCACAAAAATTAGGAAAAAATTATCAGAAGACATGAATCTCACTTTGAAGATTTTCCATCAATAAAATTCATTGCATAATCAGGCACCTGTCATTAAGTATTACCTTTAATTAAAACTAAATAGTAACTACTTAAGAATTCTCAAAAAAGTAAGATATGAATTTAAGCAAGTACCAGCGGCTTTCCTGAAGATAAGTATACCCTCTGCACATCAGGATCCCATTCCACAATTCTGTTTGGTCCAACCTTCACACCAGCTAGGTTCCTAAAATTTGCACCCTAGAAACAAATCATGGGGAACAGTAATCTGAGATCTCAAAACTTAATCAATAAGAATATTCTAAATTTTAAAAGGGCTGGGTGGATTTTCAAACCTTGCGCTTTGGAATATGACAAACGCGTTGGTAATCATCATTGTTCAATTTAAGAGGACGGTGGTCGTACAAAAGATGTGGTTGTTGTAAAGCTACGCATCTCTAAAAAGAAAAGAAAACAAAAGAAAGGAAAAGATCAGCATAAGTAATGTACACTAGCAACTTAGCTAGTGTACTCAAGCTTTAATTTCAATGCTCATCACCATGGCTAAAGACACTACCATGTATATAATGTACACTAGCTAGTTAACTCGCACACTGTCGATGAGCTTATACTTGGACATTGTCTTGGCTTAGTATTGGCCGTACACTAGCTAATTAACTAGTGTACACTAGCAATTAACTAGTGTACACTAGCTAAAAATAATTTGGTTCTCATTTGAATAGCTAGTGTACACAAGTCCTTGTGTACTATAGCTTAATTAGGCTAGTGTACACTGGTTAATTGGCTACACAGTGACACGCGATTCTGGCACCAAGTCAAGGTAATGTCTAGTATAAGCCATCTGGCTAGTGTACACTAGCGATGTACGCAAATACGCCACAAGCGGAAGAATATCTTCTGTGATAGAACCTAAGATCCACCCTTTAAGCAGAAGGTCTGATCTTCTCCAAAGCTTGTAGGCATCATTTCTCAATATTGACTCTCTCTGGCTGTTAATTGAGTTATCATTTTCGTTACTTACAACTTCAAGTGGCGCTGAGCTAAAAATAAACCAACAAAAATCTTGACTTCTTATTAGAGAAAGAATTTGCACTATTCAGATGCTGTAGTTGGTTCTACAAAGCTTGACCGAAACAAAATTTCCCACATTAACATTGGCTGGATAGGGATAATCTTCAAAAGTTATGGCCTGTCTCGGAGCTGCAACTACTTTTCCTTCTTGGGGTTCTGAACGAAAACGTCAATATTATTTTTTCAAAATCCTATCTCCAGGGATCTAGTTTGAATCGTCTCGTCAAGACAAAAAAATAAGTGTTTTCGAATTTTTTTTTGGGCTTATAGATATTGAGATATTTTATTTTGAAATTTGAGTGATTTACCACAATAATTACGAAAATGACACCCTCTATCTTTTTTTAATCCTGAAAGATTGATGCTGTTTTTAATCCAATTGGCCAAATTTTAGCTCTCGCTCTCATATAAATTCCTTGCTTCATTCAATAAATTTACCTATATATATATATACGTATATATATATATATGTATATATATATATATATACATATATATATATATATACATATATATATATATATATATACATATATATATATATACTCCCTCCGTCCCGCTAATATTAAGACACTTTCCTTTTTCGTCCCGCTAATATCCGCACACTCCCAAAAAGGAAACTTTATATTAATAAAATATTCAACCAACCCCACTCATTCTCTCTCCTACATTATTTTAATACTCACAACACCATTATAATTTATTACACCCTCAACTCATTCTCTCTCCACTTATTTTTTTACACTCACAACATTTTATTAAAATATCATATTCTCTAATTCTCGCGCAAAACAAATGTTTGTGCTAATACTAATAATTTGGAGGGAGTATATACATATATATGTATATATATATATATATATATGTATATATATATATATGTATATATATATATATATATATATGTATATATATATATATGTATATATATATGTATATATATATGTATATATATATATGTATATATATATGTATATATATATATATATGTATATATATATGTATATATATATATATATGTATATATATATATATATGTATATATATATGTATATATGTATATATGTATATATATATATGTATATATGTATATATGTATATATATATGTATATATATATGTATATATGTATATATATATATATATATATATATATATATATATATATATATATATTATAATAACGCCGTGAATAACTCATAAGACAAAGAAGAGTGGCCAAGATCTATCTTTAACTACTATAAAGAGCAACTGTGATTGTCTTCAGGAAAAACTTCCTATCGCATAATACGTTGGAGTACAATTTTATAGGACCGACCAAATTCATACTATCACCGTATCATTGACACGGATAAGAGTACTAAGCAGTGCAACAATCATGAAGAAGTTTAAATGATAATACCATATGCAAAGATATTTATAAGGCGATATGAAACTTTTTTTATAATTTATGGGGCATTCTCCCTTTATTTTATAACGGTGTAATCTAATTATGTAAACTCAAACTTCACGTGATTAATAGGAAAAATGGGTGAAAATGCATGCTTAGGCAACAACCATAGGGTTAATCTCATTATGAAATATTAAGCAAAATATGATGTCTTTTAAGTAGTTTGTCATGATTTCAATGTCTTTATGTGTGCATGAAAACACATTGCTAGTTAGAGATAGAAAATGAAATTAAACGCACCCCCGCCCCCCCCTCCTCACACCCCCACACAATCAGGTTGCGGGGAAGAACATGTAACGTTTAACGTGACAAATATACATGACATTTATCTCCACACCAAATTAACATTTGTATTTAATTCATCTGAAAAAAAAAGAGCCGGTCTCCTGTGAGAACATGGGATCCGTCTCAAGCATGAGACGGGTCGACCCATGACCCATGAGGCATGACCCGCCACGTGGCAGCCTTTTTATAGGCCAATTTTTTTTTTTTTTTTTTTTTTTTTTTTTTTTTTTTTTCAGAGCAAAAGTAATAGTTATCATCTCTTAATGTAATGACTGTATACATATAAAGTAACATTGGTCATAAGTAAACGTAATACCTGTTTAAAAAAAATAAAAGCTCGTTTTTACCCATTTTTTTCAAATGTAATACAAACTATATGTATTATTTTTGAAATGTATTAACTTATGTATATGAATGTAATAGTTTATACAAGTAAATGTACCACTTTGATAGATGAAATTGTAACATATTTCTATAGATAATGTAATACTTTTACATGAAAACATATAGATACCTATACATATGTGTTAAAATTATGTACAAATACTATTATATATAAATAACACATTTGTTACATTTTAGTTATAATAAATATTACTTTTGCCAAACGAAGAAAACATAGGAAAAAACATTATTACTTTTCTGTATATATGTATTACTTTAATGTATACTCCCTCCGTCCCGCTAATATTAGCACACTTTCCTTTTTGGGCGTCCCGCTAATATCCGCATACTCCCAAAAAGGAAACTTTATATTAATAAAATATTCACTTTCCTCCACTCATTCTCTCTCCTACATTATTTTAATATTCACAACACCATTATAATTTATTATTCCCTCCACTCATTCTCTCTCCACTCATTCTTTTACACTCACAACACTTTATTAAAATATCATATTCCTTAATTCCCGCGCAAACAGTGTTTGTGCTAATATTAGCGGGACGGAGGGAGTACAAACTATTACTTTAATGTATACAAACTATTACTTTATGTTGGCTAAAGGATTGGGCCAAGGCAAATGTGGCCGATTCCACTGGCCGCCGATTCCGGCTTGGGCGACCGCCCATATGCAAAAAGCTTGGACGGAGGCGTGGGTTGGCTTTGTTGGGCGGGTGATGGGTATGAAATCGACCCGTCTCATGGATGAGACGGGTCATGCTGTTCTCACCCAAGTTTTTGTCAAAAAAAATCATTTTATTTTTATTTTTATTTTTATTTTTATTTCGATGGCTATTATAAACATAAATGAATTTTAACTAAAATACTATGAATAATAACATTAAAAATCTATTAGTTAAATTTTTATTGATCTTTGATCAAAGTTCATCTAAGTTTGATCACTAAAATTAAAGTGATGTGAATTGCCTCACGACCGCGCAAATGCCATACCGCATTGGGTATGTTCGCTAATCGTTTCGAGGGCTGAGTCACCTCGTTGAAAAATATCAAATTTATGAAAAACGGAATCGCCACGCCATTTTGATAATCCTCAAAACTTTGAAAAAAAAAAGAAAAAAGATACTAGGTCCGGAGGTTAAGTTACCCCTTGGGAAAAGAACGTTTGGCGTTCACCCAAAGAGCCTTGCAAAAGCAAGTCTTCCAAAGGTCCAAAATTTGTTCTTGTGTGTGTGCGTGATTTAAGAAAGAGAAAGAATGTGTCAAGTCTTTATCCGAACATAAGAACCATTTTAAGAAGGTTTTAGTTCAAGATGTCTTGAACTTTAATGTTTTTAGGGATTTGATTCCCTACTCATTTTGAACTTGAGATCATCATTACACGACCTTTCTACTCTTCCATTATATTAATCAACCGATTTAGGCATAGGAGCCTTGGTATACTTTAATCTAACTTTCCTTGGAAATTTTAGTCAAATGTGATCAAAGAACTAATTTTAAGTCCAATAATGAGGTTTTAGAAGAAGAATGAATCTTTGGCCATCAATTCTACATCTTGAGACAATGGTGATTCGTAGGGACATTTTGATATACTTATCTCAAGTGATCATAGGAGATCTTAGGACCAAGAATCATTGATCTTCACGAAGGAACAAGATTTATGACATTTTGTAATGAGATTAGTGTAAAGATTAAGTCTTTACACCCATCTTCACTTTAGAAATGCTCAAGAACCATGAGTCTAGAGAAATGAGATATAAATGTTGGATCTTTATATTCATCCTATGTCTTTGACACCTTAATAGGCTTTAGACAATCCTAGGAGAGAGATTCCATTCTTTGGGACATGGAGAGGAATAAAGAATTAGTGGCATTAGAGTGGAAGAATCAATGTAAAGATTGAGTCTTTACCTTGATTTTCCCATTTTAGAGTGTTAAGGGGACAAGGGGGATCATTAATCTAAGAGGGAAATACATAAAGATTTTATCATTATGACTTTTCCTATGTCTTTGACACCTTAACAGGCTTTAGACAATCATAGGAAAAGCTAGATCAAGGGAACGGGAGAACATTTAACGCATAAAGATTGCATTTTTAGACATAATATAAAAGGGAATGACATCATCTCTTGGTAGATCATCCCTAGGACAACCCACATGTGGAATCTTGTCCATCATAGGAAGAGGATCTCCATGGAATCCTTTGTCTTAGGGAGAGAGGGAATGGATTTACATCATAATCAAATAAAAATTAAGACTTTATGGCATAATAGAGAGTAATCAACAAGTAGCAAGAGAGTGAGAGAATATGATAGTAGATTAGATGTGAGGGAAGGAGAGATTACCAATATTGGTATTTCTGTATCTTTCAAGAGATGTTTTCTCAGGCAATATCTATTAGGAATATATTAGGAATGGATTAATTTAGGAGAGAGAGAGGACTCTTAGGTTTTAGGAGAGAGAATTCGGGTATATATTTCTGCAGAGTGTCTTTGCTATCAAAATTAGTCTCCCAAAATGGGTAGAGGAGGCCTCTATTTGTAGGTTTCTGCCAGGCTGCTAATGAAGCCGCACGGCTGGAACCCGCGCTAAAAGAAGCCGCCCGACTTAATCTTTTGTCACGTCAGCCTGTTTCTGGAAACATGCAAGGTGGCAGAAATGGAAGCTTCTTTCCAGCGAGGTCCAATCCAATTTTGCAATTCCTGGTAGGTCCTTCCTTGCTCGAAAAGTATTGAAAAGTTCCCAAATTGCCCCTAAACTTTATGAAAGTTTGGGAAACTGCTAGGAAACTTAGATTGGAAGGCATGGGCCAAATTTGGGTACTTACAGAAGCCCTCGACAACGGTACTTGAGAAGCAAGTAGGGTTGTCAATAAAAGTGAGAATCCAATCTGGTGAACTGCCGAGATGGATTGGGTGACCAAGGTGGTCCAATGGCTGAACCTTTTGAAAGGCTACCTACGTATCCTGAAGAGGAATCAAGCCGAATCGTAGTTCTGGATCCGCTGGGGAATAGTGAAGAGAAACGAGTCCCTTGCTTTTAAGGAAGAAAGGTGACCTAAGAGGTCAAATGTCTGGACCTTTTAATAGGTTCGCACATCGCTGGGGGATGGTAAAGGAAAGGGGTGATCGATGTGGTCGGATGGCTGAACCTTTAAAAGGCTACCTACGTATCCTCGGGAGGAATCAAGCCACAATCGTAGTTTCGGAGGGGGTGACCGATGTGGTCGGATGGCTGAACCTTTAAAAGGCTACCTACGTATCCTCGGGAGGAATCAAGCCACGATCGTAGTTCAGGAAGGGGTGACCGACGTGGTCGGATGGCTGAACCTTTTGAAAGGCTACCTACGTATCCTCGGGAGGAATCAAGCCACGATTGTAGTTCAGGATAACCGCTAGACAGTTAAGCAACAGGTCTAGGATCCTCAGAGTTTTGACGGTTAATGGAGGAGTCACTTGATCGATTTGAACATTTTGAGGGATCACCTAATTAATTTGAACATTTGGAGGGATCACCTAATTGATTTGAACATTTTGAGGGATCACCTACTTGATTTGAACATTTGGAGGGATCACCTAATTGATTTGAACATTTGGAGGGATCACCTAATTGATTTGAACATTTAGAGGGATAACCTAATTAATTTGAACATTTGGAGGGATCACCTAATCTATTTGAACATTTGGAGGGATCACCTAATTCATTTGAACATTTTGAGGGATCACCTAATTGATTTGACGATTTTGACAGAAACTAAAGCTTACGGCGCTATCTCTTTTGATGGAGATAAAGGGAGCTAAAGCTGGATGACGTTATTTCTTTCTGACGGAAATAACGGAAACTAAAGCTTACGGCACTATCTCTTTTGATGGAGATAGGGGGAGCTAAAGCCTGAAAAACTGAAGCTTACGTCACTATCTCTTTTTGACGGAGATAGAGGGAGCTAAAGCTGGAAACTAAAGCTTACGACGCTATCTCTTTTTGACAGAGATAGAGGGAGCTAGAGCTGGAAACTAAAGCTTACGACGCTATCTCTTTTTTGACAAAGATAGAGGGAGCTAAAGCTGAAAACTAAAGCTTACGGCGCTATCTCTTTTTGACAGAGATAGAGGGAGCTAGAGCTAGAAAACTAAAGCTTGCAGCGCTATCTCTTTTTGACAGAGATAAAGGGAGCTAAAGCTGGAAACTTAAGCTTACGACGCTATCTATTTTTGACATAGATAGAAGGAGCTAGAGCTAGAAACTAAAGCTTGCGGTGCTATCTCTTTTTGATAGAGATAAAGGGAGCTAAAGTTGGATGACGTTATTTCTTTCTAACGGAAATAACGGAAACTAAAACTCACGGCGCTATCTCTTTTTGACAGAGATGATATAAAACTTTAACCATACATTCAGGCAATCGACCTCTCCATCCTCCCTATCGCATAATACGTTATACAATTTTATAGGACCGACCAAATTCATACTATCACCGTACCATTGACACGGATAAGAGTACTAGCAGTGCAACAATCAGGAAGAAGTTTAAATGATAATACAATATTTTTTTGGTAGAAAAAAAACAATAACGTAGAATCTTAACTTGAAAAGTGTATGGATTTAAACAACAAGGAGGGGACTTTGGAATTCAATTAAATGAAACAAGAACATGAAAGTAAAGAGTGACACAAGGATTTGTTAACGAGGAAAACCTTAGAGATGATAACCTCTTCGGAAAAAACCCCGGGAGTTAGGTCTCCAACCTTAAATGTTTCCCTATAAGAACCGTGGGTACAACTTCGGAAGACAATGGAGAGGATTACAAGCTATGAGTGTGTAGTGTGTAAAAAGAATGTGTCTTTTTTCCGTCTCCATATCCCCTTAAATAATAATAACTATAAACGGATAAATGTTAGTTCCTATAATTTCGGCATCCATGCTTATCTCCTCAACGTCCAAAGACCAAGTCCACCTTGCCGTTGAAGAGAAGTTGATCGTGCTGAATTGTATCCCGTGTTTATCTCTGTTGTTTACTGTAAAATAATAATGAAAAATATTATATAAAATGAATAAGTAAATATTACGTAATACTTACAGTGAAATATCATCTTGACATGCAGGAGCAACTGAGGATGTCACCATGTTGAAAATTACCCATAACAACTTGTCCCCAAAAATATTTGTCTATCATGGAAATTGAAGAGGCAAATGTTTTTCAAATAATAGCCAACTGCCAGCTGCATGATTAGACAGCCATAATGAAACGTGGAGCAATTGGACGGTTGGGGAGTTAATTAGGGAAAAGCGGTTTTTTGGAAATAGAACCCTTTTCAATTTAAACAACCGCTTGGTTGTTTTAAAAGCTTCTCAAACCTTCCAAATTGTCTCTTCTCACTACGACGTTCTCAGTAAGGTAAATCCTCCGCTCTGTCTTTCTTTCCTTGACTCCATTGTCTTCTTTTCTTGTTTGCTTAACATGGGTAGGACTGGATGGAGTTCCTCCAAAACCAAGAGTGCGTCGCTTTCGCAAGATCCCATAGAGATTGATTTTGAGGATTTTGAGTGTGAGAATCTCCTTGCTAAGCCAGATGAGGAGACATGTGTGTTCAGCGATGCCCGGATCGAGTCGCTAAAACGGCAATGTTACTTCCCGGAAGGTTCTATCTTTCACCCTTTCTCCGTCAACCTTAGGTCTGATTTGGTTTCCAAAAAATGGGTTTGTTTTCCAGAATACCCCTTCCTTCTAGGGTTTAGTTATCCTTTCCCTTCTTTGGTTTCTGAATTTTTTCAAAAGACCCAACTTGCTTACCCCCAATTAATGCCTATGGCTTGGAGAATTTTCGCATTTGTAATCAAAGTTAACAGGGAAAACGGTCTAAACCTAGGGCTTCATGAAATAGCTTACTCGTATGATTTTCAGCCCTTTGGGTCAAAAAGGTATCTTTTCAAGAAGAGGTCGGGTAGGAGTTCCCTAATGACCACTACGTCTTCAAACGATAGGGGATGGAAAAATAGATTTTTCTTTCTTGATAGGGCATCTATTGAAGGAGGGGATGAAATACCAAGCGAATGGAATAAGGGAGGTACTTCAATTTCTGACTTTGTGATTTTTTGTTTTTGAGATAAACTGAAATCGTAATTTCTCTTACCCTTTTGCAGATATTGACTGGGGAGAGCTTTTCCCACCGGCGGAGGATACCTTAGTAAAACTCGAAGAATTCTTCAGCCTGACTTTGGACAAGAGATCACCTAGAGGCCTATTAGAATCACCTTTGGTTGTTCGGGAAGACAATAAGGCATCATCCTCTGTTATCATGTCTACAAGTAAGCATGTTGTCTCCTTATTATGCTTCTTTAATCTAACGCGTACTACTTTTTGACATTCTTCATATATTGGTGTAGTTTCTAAGCCAGTTGCCTCGGGGTCAGACTTTGATCTTGATGATATTGACGCCATGTTTGTAGATTCTTCTCCCAAGAAAGAGACGAAGCCACCATTGGTCCCCAAGAAAAGCCCTGCAATAGAGGAGAGCGCTGGTATTGGCTCTAGGGTGAAAAAGAGGAAGGCCATTCAAGAGGAGGTGATTGAAGTTGAAGACGTATTTGAAGGAATGCCCTTGGGAGAGTTTAAGAAGAAGTGTATGAGCTTTGCAGCTGGGGTAAGACTAACTAAATTTTGACCGACCTTAAGCTTCTATGACATCCTTTGATGCAAACTTTTTATGTCACAGGCGGTGGGATATTTGGAAGACTTGGTGAAGGAACATGAGGTGTTCAAGAAAAAGTCCAAATCAGAGGCAGCTTTGGCTAAGAAAGAAAGGATTTTGCTGGAGAACAAGGTGAAGGCACATGAGAAAACTTTGGAAAAGCAAGTGAAGACTCTAAAGGAGCAAGAGAGGACAGTGAAAGATCTTCTAGAAAGCTTGGCAAAAAGTGAAGGCGACCATCTTAAGGAGATTGCCGAAGTAAGGGATTCCTGCAAAATTGCAGCTGCAAAGACTATTTTTCAAAGCAGGATCAAGATGATAAAGGAGCACCAAGATGGCAAATCTCAGAATTGGGACATTAACAAAGAGTATGCCCATTTAGCCAAACTGACAGGGGAACCGGCGGATGAGGGCGAGGTGTCATCCAGTCCACATGAAGGAATTGTGAAGGAAGGAGTAGAGGTCGGAGAGGTTACTCCGAAAGCAACATCTGAGGCAGATGCCATCTGAAAAAGGTAAAACATGTTTGTTTTGTTTTTGCTGGTACTACGGGGGTGGAATCCCAAAGGCAATTTTAATTTTGTTGGTTATGTAATAGATCCATAAGGACGGAAGACAATTTATTTCAAGTGTTGGGTTGGTTCAACACTTTTCCTTTTTAGTTTTAGTTGCTTGGATGTTTGGTACAATGCCTTAACTTTTGGGAATGCTTTTATGGTAGCTTTTAGAAAAACTATGGTTTGGTAGTTTTCAAGCATGTCAAGGCTTGGTATACTTTTGATGAAGTTTTCTTTGAATGATCACATGTTAATTTCGTAAGGTGACATGATAATATGTCAAAACTGTAGGTACTTAAGATGACACGTACATGTCATAACCACAAGAATAAAACATAAGATCAATCATTTAATTGAGTGGGAATGGGTAAGCTATATAATTTTACTCATATAGGCTCACCCCATACCTCAATTAAAGAGATATCTTGTGCTCCAGACGAAGGTGTGGTAACCTAACTTCTTCAAGAAAGAGGTAATTAACTCTTTAAACCTTAGAAGAGATTGTGTACCTTTACTTTAGAAGAGATGGCCAGTCTCTGACGGAGGTGAATTTGCTGTCATTTTGACCTTGAGAGTTTTCGATATGTCCCCATTTTCATATGTCAACATCTTGCAAGACAGAGACATGTTAGAGATGGACGTCAACTATGTTGACGCCCCTCCACAGGTTGTGTTAGAGACATCTTAATTTGAAGTAAGGGAAAAGAAAGAGAAATAAAAAATGACAAGTAGGGAAATGAAAGGTTACTCATATTCAATAGAGGATTGTTCATACCTGGGGTAAGGTGAGGTTTAGGAAGGCGTTATCTAGATATAATACCTTTTAAGATGAATGGCGTTCCAACTTCATGGGATCATTTGGCCATCCAGGGTTGCCAGGCGATATGCTCCTTTCCCGGCCTGTGCATCAATCAGGTAGGGTCCTTCCCATTTTGGGGCAAGCTTGCCTGCATTGAGTTCCTTTGTATTTTGGAATGCCTTTCGTAGGACTAAGTCTCCTACTTGAAATCTTCTAACCCTTACATTTTTGTTGTAAGGCCTGGCTACACTTTGCTGATATGCTGCCATCCGAATTTTGGCCATGTCCCTTAACTTGTCTACAGTAACCAAGTCATGTGTCAAGATGTCCTTATTATGCTCAGGTGTCAACAAACCGTATCTGGCTGTAGGTATAAGAACTTCTGCTGGAATGACTGATTCTGTCCCAAATACCAGAGAATAGGGAGTCTGACCAGTAGCATTCTTAGATGTCATCCTGTCAGCCCATAAAACCATTGGTAACTCTTCTGCCCATCTTCCTTTCTTTGGGTCCAGTCTCCTTTTTAAATTGCTTATGATAATCTTATTGCTGGATTCTGCCTGTCCATTTGCTTGAGGGTGAACAGGTGAAGATGTCACCATCTTGACTCCCCATCTTGTCAAGAAATCCTGCGTTTTCCTACTAATGAACTGCGAGCCGTTATCACATATTATCTCTGAAGGTATTCCAAAACTGCTGAATATGTTTCTCTTTATGAATGAGATAACTTCTTTGTCCTAGACCTGCACGTATGCTTCAGCTTCTACCCATCTAGAAAAATAGTCTGTCACGGCTAGTAGAAATACTCTTCCTCCTGGAGCCCTGGGTAATTTTCCTACGATGTCCATTCCCCAAATCATAAATGGCTATGGCGACAGGATAGGATGTAACAATTCGGCTGGTTGATGTAGGATGTCGCCATGTCGTTGACAGGAGTCACATTTCTTTGCATATTCTGCAGCGTCTCTTCGCATTGTGGGCCAAAAATAGCCCATTCTTAGAGCCTTGGTATACAGGCTTCTGCCCCCGGTATGATTTCCACACTGCCCTTCATGCAGCTCCTTCAAAACCTGATGGGCTCGGTCTGCTTCTAGACACCTTAAGTAGTGACCTGCAGCAGATTTCCTAAACAAAAAGTTATCAATAAGCAAATATTTAGATGATCTTACCCTGAATGCTCGAGCGTTTTTCTCTTCAGCTGGGATCGTATCATCTTGGAGATACTTGATAATAGGAGCTATCCAAGAAGTTACTGCTGGACTGGTAGGGATGTCGACATCTAGAACAAACAGCTCGAGACGATCAATTGCTGGGATGTCAACATGCACAATCGGGATGTTTGTTTGTGAAATGCTTTTGAAGGCTGAACCTAAGTTTGCCAGGGCGTCAGCTTGAGAGTTTTCTTCACGTGGAACCTGCTCCAAAGTAAATGTTTTGAATTTGGCTGCCAAAATTTTTACAATTTCCAAATATGTCGTCATCTTTGCATTTTTTGCTATGTAGGATCCGTTGTAATGGTTAACAATTAGCAAAGAATCCATAAAAACCCGGATGTGCTTGACATCTAGGTCCTAGGCCGCTGTTAAACCTGCAATTAATGCCTCATATTCTGCTTCATTATTAGTGGCCTTAAAACTGCAATAGATGGATTGTGGTATTATGTCCCCTTATGGCGATTTTAGTACAACTCCAAGTCTTGTGCCTCTTGTGTTGGAAGCACCATCTGTGTAAAGTGTCCATATTTTCAGGATGTCATCATCTTGAATTTTCTGAACCTCCAACTCCACTTCTTGTTACATGGTTGGACTAAAGTCAGCCACAAAATCAGCTAGAGCTTGAGATTTTATTATTGTTCTGGGTTCATATTTGATGTCGTAAGTGCTTAATTGTACGGACCACTTAGCCATTCGACCTGACATCTCTGGTTTCCTCATAACATTCTGTAAGTACCCAAATCCGGATCGTCCAAATCCGTCAGAAAGTTAACCGAAATCCGTTAACTGGCCCGCTCCAGGTTAACCGGAACTCGTTAAACTCCCCGTTGCTGTGCCAACGAGACATCCCGGGACTGCCCCGTGCATCCCGACGTCAAACCATACTTAACACGTGTCATCACACGTAAAAGCACGGCTTTCCCTGAAAAACACACTTTCCGGCACTTTCCGGGGGCATTTCGGACATTTTCCGGACTGTTATTTTAAAAAACGAACAAAACCGGGACCGGGGAACGAACTCCCACATGGCTGGTGACTCATAGGGCACGTGGCAGCCATGCCACCTCCCTCTAGTCACTCTTCAATCACAAATCAAGGTCAAAAGACCAAAATACCCCTGATTTGCAAGCCAAGTCCGGCCGGACTCCCTGTGCACATTTTCTGAAATTGCCAGCAAGTCCTTCAAATTCTCAAAATACCACAAAACCCCCTGGATTCAGGCAAAGTCCGTCCGGACTCCTACTGCATTTTTCACCTATAAATAGAAATGGCTGTCAAAGCCAAAAAGACAGTAAATTTACTCCAAAATTTCACCACCCTCTCGGCCCAAACTGATTTCACCCCTTCCGAGCCCCCGTTCTGTCTCGATTCCCGTGAAACCTTCGTATTTCGATCAAATACGTCCCTTACAACTTCGAAACAACCTTTCGAATCACTTTTCGTGTCCCGTACACACCTCCCGAGCCAAAGGAGTCAACCCTAGCCACAGGTATAACTCCCTCTCTCTGAATCTCCCATTCCGTCTCGGTTTACGCGCCAGTCGCTATAACCGTTTTGACCGTCGTTATCGAAATGTAGACGCCTCCGTCTAACGGGGTCCGATACGTTTTAGCCCCTCGATCCTCTTCTCTTTCCGTAAGAGAAGTAATCACGGGTTAAAACGGCGTTCCGACCCCGTTCCGTTTACTTTTATTGTCATTTATCAATTCAGGATCGATCGATCCGTTGATCGTCATTTAATTCCTGTCATTTACAAATCCGAGCCGTTTGGCCTCGTTGATCGTCATTTACAATTCCGAGCCGTTTGGCCTCGTTGATCGTCATTTACGAATCCGGATCGTTTGATTCCGTTGATACCGCACTTTAAATACTGTCATTTACAAAGTCCGACCCGTTTGGATCGTGATAGTATTTACTTTTCAAAGTCCGAGTCGCAACCCGATTCGTTGATCGCAAAATCATTTAATACGCATTTTTCCCGTAAAAATCGTTAACAATGTAATGCCCGGTTCAAAACCGGAGTTCGTCCGTCGAACTCTCTTTCAAAACGCGCGAAATGACGTTCGGCCTCCGAACGCTCATCTTCAAACTCAAAGCCGCCATTTGACACTCAAAATCATTTAATACGCATTTTTCCCGTGAAAATCGTTAACAATGTAACGCTCGGTTCAAAAAAATCGGAGTTCGACCTTCGAACTCCTTTTCAACTCAAAGTCGACGTTTGCCACGCAAACGCTCATTTCCGTCTCAAAGTCGACGTTTGCCAAAATCGACGTTTGCCACGCAAACGCTCATTTCCGTCTCAAAGTCGACGTTTGCCACGCAAACGCTCATTTCCGTCTCAAAATCGACGTTTGCCACGCAAACGCTCATTTCAAACTCAAAACCGACGTTTGTCATTCAAACGCTCGTCTTTTCAAAAGTCACCTAATCAAACGTTTGTCATTCAAACCAAGATTAAGCTTGTCATTCAAGCCCCAATTTCAAAAGACACACACACACACACTCACACGATTTCGAGAAAGGTAGAAAGACTCGTCATGCGAGGCGTTTCGGGCGATCTCGTAATACTCTACCCGAAACGTAACTTGACCTCCGAACCTAACAATCTCTGGTACAAAAAGCTTTTTACTCGTTTTTGCTGCCAATAAAAATGATCCCTTTTTTCAAAGCCTTTTCCTAAGTTTTTGCTACCAATAAAAACGACACATTTTCACAATAGCCGTTTCTCAACGTTTGGGCTCAAAATACAAAAACCGCGTGGCGACTCCTCATTTTGTTCCTTCCCATGAAGCGAGGTCTCAGACACCAACCCCCCGCGAAAGACAACCGCGTTTCGCGCCCGCGCGAAAATCCGGTAATTTCTTGGCGACTCACTGGGGACAAGATACTTTTTCAAAACTACCGATGTTTTCTAAAAAGCCTTCCGTGGGTCAAACTTTCGTTTACCCTTCCTCGTTTTCGTGTGCGTGTGTTACTTTAAACCTCGAACGGTTTGTTTTTTCAAAGGCATTACATTGTCAACTTTTCAAAATCTTACCATGTTTGTGCATCCCCATTCATGTTCGATTTTCATGCTGTCTTTTGAACTGTGCATCATAAATTCTTTAAGACACATTCTGAAAAATCTCTGTTTTTACTAAGAAAAAGAATTTTAGTGACCGCACACTACGCGCACTTGCTGCCTCGGAACACCGCACTTCACGTGCACTTGCTGCCTCGGTACACTGCACACTACAACCCCTAACCCGGGATGGCCTTATCAGTTGCACTCCGATTGGCCTGCCGGATGCCTTTCGGGGGCGCACGGGGTCGTCCCAAACATCCCATCCTAGCCCGTGTAAGCCATGCACTCTTTGTGTCACACTTTGTCCAAGACCCCGGTTGGTTTTTGGCTTAGCTCGTGTCATAAAGCCTAAGTGTATGTTTTTCACGTCGAGCCCCGCTCCGAGTCAAGCTCGAGAGTTTGAGACCAAAGGTCGTTCCCGACCCGAAGTCTTGAGCTTTTCAGCCTTGACTTTGACGCGAGCTCACCTGTCGAAAAATATACCCGAAGGTTCAATGTGACGCCGTGTCACCAAACCTCGCCGTATGTATCGTACCGGCCACAACTTGGCCAACGCTAAAAGCTAAGGTCTCTCGCACAAGCGAGTCAGAGAGGTCATGCCCAAATTTTGGCACGATCCCCGCCTTAACTTAAGGACGCTGACTTCGACCGTGGCCCGTACGTCACACACGTTGAAAGTTTGCGTGATCGCCTAGCCTTAAGTTCACTTTTTCCTTTGTCGTGGAACTCGCTTGCCTTATCGGACCTCGCTCGGGATAGTCGGTCCCGAGAAAGATGATCTACAATGGAAACGAGGCGCTTATAAGCGTAGTGACGAGATCCACTGATTAGAGCTCTAGGATTAGTTGCCGAAAAGAAGACACGCTCTTTTCCAACCAATTAGGACTTTGCGAGAAACGCGCTTTTAAGTAAACATTAATCGGTAACTCGCACATTGCACAAGCCCGAAAACCTTGAGCCAAATCCTTTTCCGAAGTCTAAACCCTTCCTTTCGTTCCTCGCGGCCAGCGTAAAGTGGTTCAGATTTCCGGCCGCCGCCTTGCCAGGATCACAAGAACGGCAGCTGTCTGAGACGGTTCTTCGGTTCCCTCGGTTCCCTCAGCCAATTTCCGACATGTCTAGCTCACCGAGAAATCGTGACGGGAAGGACCCCCGCCACCGGTAACAGATATGACATTGGAAGAAGCCATCCGAGGCTTGCGGAGGTTCACAAGAGGCAGAAAGAAGATCGGCAGAATTTTGTGGTACAACTTCGAATGAGCGAGGTATAGCGGCTATCCCCAGTCAGACGATACTTTTGTCCTGGTCGAGGATGACGATTCCCGAAACCAGTTCACCAAACCTTCAATCAGTTCCTCCCCGCCAACTTACAAGATGCCTTCCAACCAAGGAAACAGCCGACCTAGGCTCCATGTTGCCACCTCTCGTGGCAACCCTGCCAATTTTGGTCACCCCAAAGGCTACGCCTATCACTCAATACCACTTTCGCACCGCCGGACCATCTCAGATGCCAATATCCCTCAATACCCTCCCGGGTTCGTCCCGTTGCCTATACACGAATCTCTAAACACCGGGGACAAACCCCGATACAAATTTAGTAAAAGGCTCCCGTATATTCTCATATACCAAGCCTTTCCACCTCCAATCACTACCGCTCACGTGGTAGCACCCGACGCCGAGCCCTCACAAGCCCACCACTGGACCCAACCTAGCCTCGGATGGTCGAGCAAATGAAAGACCCGAAAGCCACCATGAGCAAACCTCAAAGCAGAAACGCTCAAATCCACAGATCCGGAATGGTCACGCCTCTCCTCGCCAAGTTCGTAATGCTGAGATGGACCGATTCAATGGAACCGAATGTCCTCAAATGCACGTCGATACCTACGTTTCTGCATGAGAGCAAAAGGAGAAACCCTCCAAAGCAAATGGCCGACCACTTCCAAAGATACGCTCAAAAGTTCAGCCGCTACGATGGTTTCGAGGGTCAAGCTCGCGTGATCGCCACATTCCTGGGAACAGACGCAACATCTTCCCGGAACGGTGATGATCCAACTTAGAGCGGGAAACAAGTCGCGAGGACTTAATCACCACCGAGCGTAAAGCGGATAAAAGTGTTGGGGAATTCTACAAGAGATGGAGCTGGAAACACTCCGAGATCATGGAGCCACTCTCCAAAGACGAACAAATGCGGATCTTCAAGTCCCGCTTAAGCACCGTCCATCGAACTCTCATCGCCACAATTTCTTCCTGCATCTCCGGCCATGGTCAATGCCGGCCACGCCCGAGAAGGATCTCAAGGAAAAGTTGGCTACGCACAAACCCATACGTATACCGCCAGCTGCATTCAATCCCGCACCGGCCCCCGCAAAGGGAAAGATACGTCCGTCAACTACGTCCATCGTGGACAATGGGTAACGTAAACCCACCCCACAAAGCAACAGCTCTACTCGTGGCGTACTGTCGTACACTTCGACAAGTTGGACATGCCACCGAGCAAGATGTCGGAAGGGTTAATCAAGGAGGGTCTCCTTAAGCCCGTCGCCAATTACAAACCTAAAATTCCCGTGAGCCAATGCGGACAAGAGCAACATCGCGCCTTCCATCAGCATCACGGCCATACCACCGACAATTGTTTGGGGTTACGATACGAAATCCGTAACTTGATAGAAGAAGGCAAGTTGGAGCGCCCCCGCGGCCCAATACGCCGGAACCCTTTTCCGAACAATAACAACGTGAATTCCATTGGAGCTGGGTGCCCAAGAAGAGTGCCACGTAACCGCTTCTCCGCCTCTCTCACTGGATCCTCCTCTAATGTCCACATCAGCCTACGATGTTTCAGGGATCGCTCCGCCCCGCCCGGGAGTACGAGTCCCGAGAAACCGTCCGAGCAATCCTCCGAGAAAACAAAAGAAGAAATCCTCTCAACAAAGAATCGAGAGAAAGAAACGAAGCCGGGATGCCAAAGGTAGGAACACTGGAGAAACCCTCCGGGAGGTTCGACTACTACTGCACCGTACTCCAGCCGCCCTCTTGCCTCCGTGCCATGCAAACCTTAGAGCGCATGGCTGAAAGCCGAAAAGTCCCGCCAAAACCGTAATTCAGCCCCGGGACATCGGAATACCTCGGATCTTGGTAATCTTATCGCGCCGAAGCCTAACTCCTCCGCGGATCAGCCGAGATTCAATTTGTCCAGCCTTCCGAGCTCTGGACCAGCAGAAGGAAGATCAAGGTCGCCTTGGCAATCGCACTCGATCAATGTGCTAACTAAGGGCGGCAACCGCCACAGTAGCCTCAACACACTCCCGAGGTTCCAAAGCAAAGGCTTTACCTCGCAAAGAGGAAGACAGAAAACGGATGGCCGGATGACTCTCCTTCTACTGATAGAGACGAGATCTACGACTCCCGCTCGTATGGCAAGATGATCACGTTCGTGACGAAGACCTACCGAGAGATGCCTTGGCACAACGAAGCTCCGTACATCACTCTCAAACTCAACACCATATCACTCCCCGGAGTATTGGTAGATAACGGGTCAGCCGTTAATGTCCTCCCTTCTCAAGATGATGCGAGCTCTCCGCATCCATGAAAGCCATCGATTCCGCGCCGGACTATCAAGGCCTACGACAACTCGTCTCGTCCCATCCTGGGACAAGGACTTCGAACTCTGGTTCAAAACCCAAATGGTGCCAAAGAAAATTCCACGTGATGGACATTCCATCCGAGTTCACAGCCTCTTTTGGGACGCCCTTGGCTACACCACATGAAAGCCATAGCTTCCACTCTCCATCATTGTGTTAAATTCATTAACCGGCATGAGATCTCGAAGTCATCCGAGGATAGTTTCCTCATAGGAAACGAAGCCGAGACAAGAGCTGCGTGTCCGCACTGTGCACCGGGGTACCTCCTTCGAATCAACCAAGGGACTACCGGGGCAAATATCATCGAATCCCTCGTAGTCCGGAGATGCTAACTATGTAAATGTACTCGAGCAAAGTGCACTCGGCAACCCGATACATCAAGTTCAACTGTCGTTTCCAACATTTGGAGGCAGATTGGAAGGAAACGCTGAACATCGCCATGATGCGGGCACATAAACCCCGCCTCCAATCGGAGATTCGTCAGCATTCTCCAAACCCACTGTCTGGCCCCGCTGTGCAAAGAGGTTTTTGTGATAAAGGTCAACAAGCACCGTCATTCTCGGGATGAATGCATGGAAGTCGTATGGGATGTCCTCCCACGAGGAACTACCCGCCGCACCCCTCTTCTCCAACGAAGAGCATGATGTTTTCCTAGCCGCTCCAAAGAACGCAACCGGACGCATTACGTCCCTACACTGGATTGAGCGATCGATGATGATGATTCAGACTCTCCGAAGTCGAGGACGCGGGCACAGCAGCGCACTCGCATTCACATGCTCAGCTTTTGAGGACGGAACTCCTTCCGATCGTGTCACTCTACGACTAAGGTTCCAATACCAGCTGGAAATTGTCAAGCTCAACGTCCAAGACATGTACCTATCTCGACAATTGGAAGTTACCTGTTGACACGACGAAGAATCCTCTCGATAAAGTGACTGACGACGACTTTCACAACATCATCTATTCCGTATATCTCGATGATACCAAGGATCCGGTCCTTATCATCGATTCTCGCAATACCAAGGTCACCCTTGACGACTCGCCTCGCTCATGGTAAACGAGGCCCCGGCCAAGCGAGCTCGTGAGCTCATCACTCTTCCGAGTACCAGCCCCAAAGTGGCACTCGCCCGTGTCAGTCAGCTGCTTATACCCTCAAGCGCCGCCAAGGCATAAGGGCGTGCAGAAATATATTAGGAGACCAAGCTCCTCACCCCGCTACGAGTCGGATCAACCTTGGGAACGCTTCCGGCAGCCACCCCGAAAACATCTCGTGAAAGCCTTCCCCGCAAGGCGCAGCCGCCTTCCGACATAGGAAATGACCACCTCAAGATCAACATGCTCCAGCTCGATTCTACTCCCGGCTGGGTCACGGCCCCGGGATTCAGACATCCTACCGCCGACTCGCTAGCTCGAGTAGACTTGGCGATCGAGCGAGATCACAAGACCGTCAACATTGCAGAGTCCAATACCCCCGTGGGTCAATCGCGTATATGGGCAAACTTCTTGGTGATCGAGATCAAGGAAGGCCGCATGGAATGTCCCAGCCCAACTTCCTTCGTCAATGTAATCCAAGTGTTCCCGCCATTCGGCGATTTGAATGTAATCACGGTTCTCGGACACTAGCTGACGATGCGCACCTACGGAGACCGCCTAGCTCTCGCAAGGAAAGCCCTCATGGAACTAGCCGCTCAAGAAAGTCGTCTTGGGACGAAGACCAAGCTCGAAAGACCTACAGGGACCAAGCCCTTAAAGTGTCACAGCAAGTTTCGCATGTAAAGCTGAGAGGCCACTCTAGACCAGCCGACCTCAAGAGCTTTGCTCATGGCAACTTCCCCGACTACCGTCTCGTTCTCATCCAACCCTCTCGCCACACAAGGGCGGTCAACGGTCCCGATGACTTAGGAGATGGAACGACACAGCAGAACGAATCCCGCCGCTTACCTTCCCGAGGAAAGCAAGTTCTCTCATGAAAGCGACGATGAAGACGATGAAACCATTCTCTTCCAAGCCGGCATGAAGTCAACAAAACCGACTCCCAAGGGTCCCGGGAGGATGGGAACGGATCATTGCCGCACTCAAATTGAAAGGCCAACTCGTGGAGGAAGGTCTATTTAAAAACAAGAGGAGGATGGAGATTCGTCTTCGAGCAACTACTCGTGGAAATTCCACGCCTACGCATTCGCTACGTAAACGATCAACCGGGACAAGAACTACCACATGGGCCGATGTTCGGGAAGCCGTGTACTCACCTTCCGACATACCCGCCACTCGCATAAAGCGCAGGAGAAAACTCTCCCGACGGAGGTTTACCTAGACCGCCGCACGCAGCTCAAAGAAGCACCGGCTATTCTCACATGGGAAGAAACGCAGCACTAACTCTCGACGCAGCTCCGCCGCAAGAAGGTTGATCCGGGGCCCGCAGCGGAGGAAAACTAGCAAATCACGAGTATCGCTGCACCCAACCTGCAATGCCCCGAGTATGCTCAAGAAGAAGGAAAGGAACGCGATATACCGTGAAGAGATCAAGGAGACCGTTCGCTTGAGCCGAGAACTCTCCAACCTCCCCTGAGGGTCAAGAACGCACGCTCGGGCCAGTGCAACCACCGCTGTGCACCGACATTCGAACAATCAAGGCCAAACCGTAGGCTACCTCCCGCAGAGGCATCCAAGCCAAAGCATCCCGGGACGTAATCCGCCAAGCCGCCGAAGCTCCCGGAATTCATCCACAATCAATGAGTTGAGGGAAGACATATGGCTCCTATGCTACGAGGAATCCTCCTCTAACTATGGCTCAACTCGCAGCACTGCTCGTAAGGGACCAAACCCGATGTCGCCGTTCTAACCCGATCGGGTCAAATCCATGCATTACCACCTAAGGCCACCAAAAAGCCGACGGAGCGTAATTGCAATCCGACCAGCCCGAAGACGCAAATTCCTTGAAAGAGGACCCGATCCTCACTACCAAGTAGACTCAGCGAACATTTCCCTTTGGTCTCTCGCTCACCTCCTCTTATCCTCACAAGCTCAAGCTAGAGGAAAGCCTCGGCCCGTACCATGGTCCCCGTGGACGCAACCCCGCATGAAGTCATTCGATGATCGGCAACATCCACTATGGCAAACATTATCACCTTCATGTATTTGGACCTTCCAAAATTTGGGGCCGATCACAACGAGCCGCTCTACATCACAAACCCGGCCTAGACGAGCGTCGCCTTCCCCGCGTGTTGGTAGACGGAGGTTCCGAATGAATGTCTTGCCCGCCAAGATGATGGACCCGCTGACATCAAGCCCACTGCATCTTAAGCCTTCACCACACCGTCAAGGCCTATGACTCTACTTCCCGTACATGCTTCTGGGTTGCTACTTCAACATCTCGGTTCGGCAAGCGGGTGATCCCCACCGAATTCCAAGTGTTGACATTCCAATCACTTTCACAGCCCATCCCGGGGCGTCCCCGGCTGCATCAAATCAATGGCGTGGCATCCACCCTTCACCAAAGGCCTCAAGTTCATGCAAGGCAACGAGCTAACTACGCCTACGGCGACAGTGTCACCACCGAGGGGACCAAAGACCAACGACATTCCAATGTTAGAAATCAAGCATAATGACGACATGCCATTAATCGGATTCACTCGAGACCTCCAAGATCCAAATATGCAACGTTGGACCTTCCACTGCCTCACGATCGATTCCTCCCGCCATGAGGATGATGAAACTCATGAACTTCATCCCAGACCGGGGCTCGGCAAAAGGCCGCAAGGCCAACACCAAGTTATTGAAGTCAAGGACCACACCACGGTCCAGTGGGCTTCGCTACGTGCCAACACCGCCGACATCAAGGAAGACAAAAGGCTCGCCCGCACCAAGGCAAGCAGCCTCGCAAAGGGGAACCTCCGACGGCACACCCACCTCCGACCTACATGCTTTGACCTCGCTCATTACTTCACCAAGGGAACCGACAGCAGTAACCGAGGGGACCGACAAGGGAACCGACAGCCAGAACCGAGGGGACCGACAAATGAACCGGCAGCAGAACCGAGGGACCGACAGTGGAACCGATGAAGATGAGAAAGAAGCAGAGATAGTTCAAGCACTCGAGACTACAGGAAGAATGGAACAGCCTAGCACGGGACCTCAAGCGTTTCGTAGGACTCAAAGCTAATCCGATAAGGGGAGCGTTCCTCGACATCACAGCTCTACCTGGACCAACTACGCCACCACAAATCCAAAGATGAGTACACATTCAAGGGAATCCTGCACTTGGAGGAGCAACTCAAGGTACTCTCCATGGGAAACAAGTTGTTCGGATCACCCGCCGAGGCCACATTCGAGACAAGAAGTCCAAAGCGTAGAAGGAACCGTAATTCATAGAAGACGCTCTCAGCTGACCAAATTTCTACGTAGTCCGTTTGAAGAAGTCATGGAGTTGCCCAAACTTGGATCGATCGGGGCTCCGACAACAAAGCATGATCGCCATGATAGGGACAACAGAGCCAAGCCTCTCGATCCCCGCACCCTCATCAAGCATCCAAAGCAATGCCACCGAAGAATTGGGTAACTTTCACCGACCAAGGGCAAGCCAGTGCACTGGAAGACAAGCCGGGCCCGCACCCACATCTCCCTAAACCCGGTCTCAAACCCTCTCGAGCCGGCCTTGTCGAGTCCGGGCCTCCTTCCGAGTCATCCAACGGCCTTACGCCTGAGGACTATAATGTTGTAGCCAATCATGTATTCCCGTTCTTGTTTAATGAAAAGTCTCGACCTTTCTGAGTATCCTCTCATTGCCACTTTAACAACTCGATAAGTTAACAAACAACTTAAAAGACGTTAATAATTCAATTGATAAAGAAGCGTATACATTAAAACGAACAATACATTAAGGAAGTTCTCGAGCGTGTAGTTGACCAAGAGGACAACCGCCCAAGCCGCCGAAGAGGTTATGACCAAAGTGAACTCCGGGTCGCGCAAGAGCCTAAAGAGACACAAGCTGGGCGCTTTTCGCCGATGCGTAAAAGAAGCCCCGATAAGCCTCCTCCGGAGTATGTTGACGTGTTCGCCGGTCATATCAGGACATGCCAGACTCGATCCTCAATCGTGGAGCACGTAATTCCCCGGATCCCGAATCCAAGCCTCGTCAAATGTAAGCCGCGCAAGATCAAGCCAGAGTGGTCCTTGCAAGTTAAAGAAGAAATTGAGAAAATGCTCCGAGTTGGTTTCATCGTGAGTGATTGAGTACCCGACTTGGCTCTCCAACATCGCGACTACCGGCCACCAAGGCCAACGGAAAGGCCGATGCCGCGTGGATTTCCGGGATCTCAACAAGGCCACCCTAAAGATGATTTCCCACCGCCTAACATCGACATGCCGGTCGACACCACGGCAAATTTCGAAGTAAAGTCCTTCGTGGACGGGTTCGCCGGATACAACTGCATCAAAATGTCCGAGGAGGATCAAAGCCAAGATCGCCTTTCACCACTCCACGGGGACATATCTGTTACACGGCCATGCCGTTCGGGTCCGAAGAACGCCGGGGCTACTTACTGGGCCGGCAATGTCACCCTCTTCCATGACATGATTCACAAAGAAATCGAGGTATATGTCGACGACATGATCATCCACTCCAAGGGATCGACATGCAAGACATGACAGATCCGAGGAAGTTCTTCAAACGTACTCGTAAAACACTCCATGAGGCTGAACCCGGCAAAGTGCACCTTCGGCGTCAAGCGCGGCAAGGTACTCGGGGTACATGGTTACGTAAAGAGGTATCGAAGCCGATCCCAGGAAAATCAAGGCCATCATCGACATGAAGCCGCCTCAAACCCCGATAAGTAAAGAGCTTCATGGGAAGACTTCAAGACATCGCCGCTTTCATCAACCAGCTTGACATCTTCTCTCGCGAGCCCATGTTCAAACCGATGAAAAAGAATGCCGACATCAAATGGGACTCCGAGTGCCAAACAGCCTTTCGAGAAAATCAAGACCTACTGTTAATCCCCCACCCCGTGCTCCGCCACATGAAGACAAGCCACTACTCCCGTATCTCGACAAGAATAGACATCGTCAATCGGAGCAATGCCGGCACAAGAACGTAAAGATTCCAAGGTTGAGCATGCAATCTACTTCGTAGTTTAAAGCTTCAAGGAAGTGAACTCACTACTCAAGATCGAGAGAAAACTTGTACCGCCTGTAATGGGTAGTCGGGAAACCGAAACACTACATGCAGCCGCATCTGCTCCCGGTCTCCAAAGTGGACCCCGTCCGATATCTCTTTGACAAGCCATCCTTGTCAATGCGGCTAGCCAAGTGGTCATTCTTCCCGGCCGAGTTTGACATCAAGTACATGGTCGAAAATAAACAAAGGGCAAGAGTCATGGCATCACGCCCGCCGACTTCCCGAGCAAAGGAACCTAAAGGTCCATATCCGCAATTTCCGACGACGGAATCTTTTCACTTGACAGCCGCAAACCGCTGGCAACTCTTCTTCGATGGGACATCCAACAAGAAGGGGAATGGTATTGGAATGCTCCTTGTCGATCCCAAGGACGAGCATACTCCCATAGCCATCAAGCCGAATTTTGAAGCGACCAACAATGCAAACAGAATACGAAGCCTCGTGCAAAGAAGTTTGGAAGCCGCCTCGAGCGCAACATCTCGTAGCCGGATGTATATGGAGACTCAAAGATTGATCATCAATCAAGTATCCAACAAATGGAAGACGGTAGATTCGGCCTTCGAAGTACCACGCGGCATACGGGAGGAGCTCATTGCTCGCTCAAGGACATCTCTTTTTCATTATTTGCCAAGAGACAGAAACCGCTCGCGTACGCCCGGCAACCTCGCCTCTTGTCGAAATTCCCGAAGGGAAAGCAAGAAACCCTCGTAATAGGCAGACGGGAAACACCCGCCTATTGCTGTGAGATCGAAAAGAAAAAGAAACGATCGACGAACCCCGGTACAATCAAATTTACCAAGCACCTCCAAAGCGGAGAAGCTTCCTTCACAAATGAAGATGGAAAATCCAAAGAAGGGATCAAAGCCAAAAACATGATGGCATTAAAACGCCCGGCATCCCATTTTGTCATTCCTGGGGGTATGTTGTACAAGAAGCGCCACCAAGGGCCACTCCTTCCTGTGTAAACAAAGAAAAAGCTGAAGCCGAGCTAATGAACGAAGTTCACAACGGAACCCGCGGTCCGCACATGAACGCCCGAGCATTGACACGTATCATTCTTCGTATGGGATACTATTGGATATCAATGGAAACCGATCGCATCCAGCCTCGTCCAAGCCGCGACAAATGTCAACTGGTTCTCCAACCCCAATCACATCCCTCCTCACGAACTCTATTGCATGACTACGCCATGGCCTTTCGCCACATGGGGAATCGACGTCATCGGCAAGATCACTCCTCCAGGGAGCAATGGTCACGAGTTCATTTTAGTCGCAGTCGACTACTTCACCAAATGGGTAGAAGCCAGATCGTACAAAGTACTGAATTCTAAGAAGGTGGCCGAGTTCATCCGAGAGAACATCATGTGCCGATACGGAGTGCCCAACGAGATCATCTCCGACAATGGGACCCACTTTGAAGGAGATTGTGACCAACTACTGACCGAATTTAGAGTCACACGTCACAGCTTCTCCTTACGTACCACAAAACCAATGGTGCAAGAGAGGCGCCCAACAAGACTCTCGCCATGATAATCGTAAAGATGACCACTCGCAGGCTCGGATCGGCCCGAAAAGCTACATCTAGCCCTCTCGGGGATACCGAACATCAGTCAGAACCGCCACAGGGGAGACTCCGTTCGCACTTACCTACGGAATGGAAGCGATGTTACCCGTGGAATTGGAAATTCCATCCCTCCGAGTCCTCTTGGAAAATGGGATCAATGAAGTCGAATGGCTACAGAGCCGTCACGACGAACTTGCTCTACTCGGTGAGCGCAGATTAAAAGCCATGGAACACACTCGAGCCTACCAGAGCAGAATGGCACGAGCATTCGACAAGAAAGTCAAGATCCGAGACATCAGAGAAGGCGACTTGGTGCTAAAGGAAAAGCCTCCTACGCAGACCAATCCCCTCGGAAAGTGGGAGCCTACCTGGATAGGACCATTCGTGGTACAAAGAATCTTCTCCGGAGGAGCCATGAAGCTAGCAGACTTGGACGGAAACCCTTTCGTTAACCCCGTGAACGGAAGCAAGCTCCGCAGATACTTCGTTTGAGGAAGAGCACGAGTCAACTCATTTTCCCCATACACCGTTCCCCTCAGTAAATTAAAGTGCTAAAAGAGTAATACCCAACTGGATACATTCCCGCTAATGATCCAGGTAAAAGACAGGGTCGCACTTCTTTTGTCTTTGTTTTCTCAAATTCACCTAAAGTGTCGAACTACGGTGACCTGAGCCCCTTAGTCCAATTGTAAAAGGGGAACGTAGGCAGCCATCATTGGTTCGGTCTAAAAAAACAAAAAAAATACAATAAGCATCAATTGCTTGTGTTTTGAAAAACTCTTTTCATTTAACCTACAAATTCATAGCGGTTAAAACATTCTTTGATGAGTTCAAGCAAGGTCAACTCTTGACTCGCTACACGCTAGCAAAACTACAATAAAACATTAATCAATTAATGTGTCTGCAATGACAATGGGTGGATACTCTGGACAGCAAGGTCAACCTAGTTTCCCATACTAGGTCCTTCATCCTTCTTCCCTCTCCCTTTTCCCCGGCGAGTGTTCTTCACCTTCGCAGAAATATTCCGTAGGCCTTCTACCCGGCTCGTGACTCTTCCCGATGCCTCCGCAAGCCTGTGGCCGTCAACGTAGCCCTTTCTCTAGATCTGTCTCGAGCCACCTCTCTACGAGCCATCATCATAGTGCTTTGATTGGCCTCCCGATCAAGCACTTGCCACATAATCAGCCATGGCATCGCCCGTACGATTCCTGTGGTTAGCCCTCGGCTTCGTCCTCCTCAAGGTCGAGCCGTCTGTGTGATCGCACTCAACACTCACTCCGTCTCCACAAGATAGCCATCTCGTGTCTCCCCATACACTCTTCATACCAGCCTTCGTATATTGCAAGGATGCAAAGGCCCTCTCTCCGGTGTAAGAGAACCCCGGGCAGAAAGGACGTGTATTGCCACCATCGGTGATCGCAATAGCGTCGAAGGATCTTCCATCCGCAAAGATCCCACCTCAAAGGTAGCAAGATAACTCGGGACACTGGCATCTGCTTCCACTGCACGCCGCAGTAACCAATGATGGAATATAGAAAGACGTCCGAGACACCCGGCACTCGACAATCAATGCACCCTCCTTAGCGGTCCTACAAGTCTCGTTACTTCCATTGGGGAACCCACCATCGCAAGTGATGCGTGCAAAGTCTGGCCATCCAGAGCTCCAACTCAGCCTGATTGCCCCCTATCACCAGAGGACGTCGCGAGAAAGACCAAGCGTCGCAAGACATTGGCACCTCAGGCATCACCTGCAGATTCTCCCTCAACCACATGGTCAGCATAGTGTAAGTGCTCCAATTTGAGCTTGTTAGCATTTTCGTTAGAAAATTAACGAAAGTTATAACATTACTAACATTCCTAACATTCCTAACTTTTCTAACAAAGTAAGGGTAAAATGGGCATTGCCATTTAAAGTTAAACCAAGAAAAGAATCTCAAAAAGCAAAAGAACTTGGAAAAATCCGAATTAAGAAAGTTGAAAAACAAAGAATCGCTTGAATTTTCTCAAAATATTCCTCCCGTCCAACAAACTCTACATCAGAAAGGCGTATGAACAAGGCACGCGTCGAACCCTATCCGCGCGGATATGATTGGACACTCACAAAGTGTCCTATAAATTGAACCCTCCTCTCTCAGTTTACACAACACAATTTAATCACAAAGAATGAAACTCGGGCGAATATAGAGAGAAAACAAAGGGGAATCCCTAGATTGCCACCATTTTCTCTTGAATCTTTCCCAATCTTACTCCAAACACAAATCCAAACACCAAACCTTGATACTCCTCAAGCCAAACACCAAATCTTGATACTCCTCAAGTCAAATTCCAAGCCTAGGAAGATAGGGTGTCACCATTGGTAAAGCCCTCCTTCTCAAACCCTAAAATCCTCTTTTAACTTCTTGTTCATCTTGTTCTTCTTACTTGGATCTACTTGATGTCTAGTTTAACATAAGTTTTGACCCAAGATGGTCATCTTGAAGTTCATCTTCATGAATGACCATCTCAAATGGTCCACATTTTAAATCTCTAGTTGATTTGTCTCTTTAATTTCATTTCTACAAAATATCCCCTTTCCCTTTGCAAAGGACATGTTTAAACCCCATAAATTCCCCAATGATTACTTTAATATGATAACCACTTAACAAAAAGTAGTGGTATCAAGTCTAGGGATGAAAATGGGGTGAACATAGATGCAAATCCCCCAAAAAAAATCACATTTTCCCTCAAGAACATCTTGCTGTCCAGTAGCATTGTTCTGAGACCTCAGTCCATTTTCCTATTTTTTGGACCCAGTAAAACTTGGAATTGGGTGTTGACTACAAAATACTTTTTGTATCCAACATCCAGAGATTTCCAGACATATTTTTATTTTATTTTTTGAGTGAGTAAAACTCCTTTTTTCAATTTTTCTCTTAGAGGCCAGTTCATCAGCTTCTGGAAATCCAGATTTCACATCTGAGATTTCCAGAAGGTTTTGACCCCTCAAATTACTTCAAAAATGTAATGTTCCTTTTCAGAAACCCTATTTAGGGTGTTTTAAGCAACTTTCATTCTCGGACTTTCCCCAGATTCTGAGGTTTTGAAGCCTTTAAGTCCATTTCAAAGTCAAGGGTCAACTGCCTTCTTTCATTCTGGCAGAATTGCTTTTCAAATCCAAAAATCTTTTGAATGCCAAGACTCTATTCAAAAATCACACCAAAAATCTTGGGGATTTTTCAAAGTCTTATAAAGAGTTCCCCATTTTTGTTTTTCTCAGTTTCTACTCATTTTGGTCAAAAACACACACACACACACACACACACACACACAACAAAGGATTTCAAATGTTTGGAAGACTCGTTTTGCGAGGCGCGCCGGGTGCACACTAACGTCCTTCCCGACGCGTAACATGACCTCCGAACCCAAATCTCTAATCTCGGGCATTTTTCAAGGTTTTGGCCCTTAAAACAAAAATGGCGTGGCGACTCCGTTTGAATTTCAAAAAAAATCGGGTACATCACAGTGGCGACTCTGCTGGGGATTTACAAGTTTTATCTTTTCAAAAAAAAAAGAGAAAAACTTTTGAGGGTCAAGCTTCCGTCCCGACATTTGAAATCCTTTGTTTTGTGTGTGTTGATTTTTGCACATTTTCGTGTTTGTTTTGGCCGCCTCGGAAAAAGTCAAAATTTTGACTGTCGGAAATCATGTCCCTAACTGTTGGAATTTTTGTGATTATGTGCTTATGTGTTCATTAATTTTCAAAAAAAAAAATTTCAAAAAAAATTTCAAAAAAAAAATTTCAAATAAAAAAGAAGAGAAAATTTTCAAAAAAAAAAAAATCATGCATCATGCCTTTTAAGACACATAAAAAATCTCAATTTTACTCAGAAAAAGAAGATAGACTGCTTGCACACTACGCGCACGTGACCGTACACTGCACACTACGTCCCTAACCCGGGGAAATCCTTGTCGCGGTCCGTTTGGTCTTATTACGCCTCTCGGACGAGCACAGGACTACCCAAACATCCCATGGAGCCTCGTGTCGACCATGCACTTGTCCGTGACACACTTTGTCTGAGAGCCGGTTGGTTTTTAGTTTGGTTCTGTGCCATGCCCCGTCTCGTGTATAGACCTTTCCTTTTCAAGCCTTTGTCGGCATACCGACTCAATATCTTTCGGGACCCTAATCAGCCGAAGTTCCCGCCGGCTTTTCCGCCGCAGACTTTGACCAAGATATTGACCGGCGCCTTGACTTCGGCTCGACCGGCACAAATTATACACCGACTCCCAAAGATTGACACCTGAGTCATCAAGGATTAATGATTATTCCATGCCCATTACGGCTTAACCGACGACAAGTCAAGATCAATTGTGGACGCTTATCACTCCAAATCATGCCGACTTTTCGTCGAGCCCTCGGACATGATCTTGACTTTCGACGCGCCTTTGTCCGTAATTTACATCGAATGCTTGTTAAGACCTCGATTACCCGCCGACTTTTAGGATCGTTTTTCTTTCGGTCGGTGGGACTCGCTGCCCTATGTGACCCTCGCCCGGGTCCGTCCACCCCGGGAGGTCGAAATACATGTGGAATACGAGGGGCTTATAGACGTAGTGACGGGGCCCACCGATCCAGATCCGTAGTAGTTTGCGAAAAGAAGAGAAATCTTTTCCAACCGATTAGGTTAATAAAACATGTTTTAAGTAAACATGAACAAAATAATCGCATGTCGCATGAGCCCAAAGCCCAAACACCGCCTCCTTCAATTCCCATACATCTCGAACCCTCGTGTCTTTCCCCCGCAGCCTCCTCACAAAGGTTGGTTTCCACCGGGTCACCGTTAATCGCTGGGAAGAGTCAAGCGCATCGTCGCCTTCATCGTCCGTTCCGACTCCGAATTTAAGAATGTCTCGCATCACCGGTAACGATGGGGACAACGTCACTCCGCCTCCCGGACTTCTCGCATGTAACAAAGGGAATCGCCTAGCCGAATGTATGAGAGTGCACCAGAAGCACGCTGAAATAATGCCTTATGAGGCTATCAAAAGCCATGGATTGGCCACCGCCTCAACCTGCATGGCACCTTCACCGTGGAAGAAGAGGAAGACCTCAATCCCGCTCTTCGTCAACCCGACTACTCCAGGATGCCCCCACCGGCCTCCCACGGTACTACCACCAGAGCCCATGCTCCTCGATCTCTAGGTCGCCCGGCTCCCCAACCTGCACCACCGGATCCGTGCACCGACGGACGAGCGCTCGCAATGCCCTCACTGGGACAAAGTCAAGATTTTAATGCCTTCCCATGGTGGGAATACCCCGAAATGCTACAACAAATTGGGATCCCGCCTCGCTTGGGACCAATCAATCCGGACTTTCGCAACAACGGCTTGGAATGCCACCACAGCTTTGGTTCTGTGGGGCAACAAGTGAGCCCTCCTCGTAATGATGCTAGCTCACCAAGCCCTCACACAGCCTTCCGCAAACCCATTTCTCACTGTGGTTCAATGGGTTACCAAGCCCCCATCCCGCTTTCATCGAATCACCAGACCACAATATCCTCTCTGTTATGCATCCTCGCCACAACCACCATGCAATTCAACAACCAGGGACAAGCAGCCCGCACTTAAGCCTACTTATGGGTCTCACTCCGAAATCCAAGCCATCTCGGCTACCTCAGATCCGCCTCCATCTTCCCCGCCGATTGAAGCCAACAAAGCAAGTCGCGCGGATTCTATCCCTTTGCCCAAGCTCCTACCTACACTCCCAGAAATTTGGGCCAAGGACAAGTTTTCACCTATGCTCCGGATATGGTATTCCTTCCACCAATGCACCACCAACAGCCTAGTCCTCTTCCTAGCTCAAATATCGGCTCAGAATTCCCGCTCCACCTTTGGATCCCCAATTGGCTTGGTTTATGGAGAAACATAAGGAAATGAAAGCACGTATTGCCGAATTGACCGCCAAAAAGAACACGCTTCTTCGGCCTACAGATCCCGACTCGATTGTCCCCCGCCTCACAAGTTTGTGATGCCCACTGGAATTGTTTGACGGGAGTACATGCCCTAAAACTCACTTGGACACTCTATACTTTGGCAATGAAGGCTAAGGGATGCACAAACCAAGAAGCTGGGCCGATTACTTTAGTCTCTCTTTGAAGTCGTGGGCTTTGAAATGGTTTTTCCGATTGCACTCGAAGCTGTGGCTACTGGGAACAGACACGATTTCATAAGTATAAAGCCAACTTGAATGGGAGACAAACAGAGTCAGAGTTGGACTCGCAAACAACGATGCAAGGTCCTCTAATGAGAATATTGGGGATTTCTATAAGAGGTGGAACTTAAAGCCTGAAATGGCCATTCCTCCCTCCGACGAGGAGCAAGCTAGACATCTTTCGCTCATGCTTGAAGCCGTATTTGAGAGCTTCCTCGCCCACTTCCTACGCCGACTTGCGTGCAATGGTTAATTCCGAGGCTAAGTTTGAAAAGGCTTACAATCGAAGCCTCGACCGCCGCACCCGCCTACGTATATCGGGCTTCCTCCCTCCAACACTACTCGCCGCTAAAGGCAAAGAGGCGATCGGCTACGCGGGACAGATCAGAATAATGCCACTTCCTTCGTTCCCAAGAAGCCCGATGCATCCAGATCCCGGCTCCAAGACTTGAGAAACTTTGGGATGCCTTTAAGTGATATCTTTAGAGGATTGGTAAAGAAGGTTTGCTCCGGCCTTTGGATAATTATCGCCAAGAAACCCCAACGCTCCTTCGATACCTCCAAGCATCGGGTGTGCCTTTCATCGCACTCATGGGCACTGACGGATGATTGCGTCCCCGAAAAAGGCCATTCAAGGGTTGATTGAGCAAGGGAGGTTAGAGATGCCCGAAGGGCCTAATACTATCAATAACCCGCTCCCTAACAACATGAGTGTCAACATGATCGAGTTTGTGGTTCAAGCCCAGGGCATAATGGAATTTGACTCGCCCTTTTGCGAGGTCGGTGAATCACCATCGCAGCGATGAAAGTGTTTGGATTAAGAAAGAGATTGCCAAGGAAATCTCGATGGAAAGATCTCGCACAGCTCCCGCCTCCGGCCGAAGAATAGATGCATGGTTCAACAAAGAAAGAGCGGCTAGGACTGGGGCTACCTATCTTTAAAATAGTCTTTTGAGTCAACCTTCGTAGGTTTAGTACTTTTCTTTCACCTAAGTCCTTCCCTGACATTTGTCGTTGTAAGTCCATTTTGGACATAGTGTTAAATGCCTAACTTTTAATATAAGTCTTTTTTTCTCTTCTTGCTAGACTCGAGACATCACTTCGCGCACTCCACGTTACACTTAATTGAAATGGTTTTATCCAAAATGATCACTTGTGCCGCTCAACCACTAATTCTTTGAAATGATTAATATTTAAACATCGGAGTGAGAAAATCAATTGATATCCTTCCCAAATTGGGGCTTACCAACTCCCCATCTTGCATCTCATATGCTCACATCCCTTTCATCATCATCATCTCGTTGCTCGATGAATTTGCATGGATCTTTTCTCATTTTAAAGCTTAAGCAAGCAATGAAGACTTAATCTCGTTTAGGTCATCCTATAGGGATTGCGGTTGAAGCCCTTCACCCATAGGAAAGCCATTACCTCACCCTCACTAAACACTACCCTTTCATTTCAAGATCGGCGTGTTTTGAAACCCCGTTTAGCCATCATTCTTGCTCCTTATCGAGAGAAGTTCAAGCAACGCCAAAGAAGTTAGCTTCAAGAGTCGGCGATAAAATGTTCACGTCATGAAGGAAGGAAAGATAATTCTCAACTCCTCAAAGAGGCCTTCCGAATTCTCAAAAGAAGGATTTTAAAATCCTCACAATCTCTGATATAATTCCAAGCCCTCGTAAAAAAAAAAAAAAAAAAAAAAAAAAAGAAGAACTCAAAAGTCCCCGACTTCTCAATGATCAAAAGGAGCCTCGAATTCTCGCAAGATCGCAAAGTTGTCGATAGCTCGGACTTCCTCTCACCATTACCCTAAATCAATCCTAAGCCATCCTCTCGATTTTAGAGGATACTCCCATTACCCTCGCCTTTGGCCAAAGTCAAAATTTGACCTCTCATTCTTAGAGGCAATCAATCTTCCCCGCCATAGATTTCCCAAACACATCCGTACAAGCCAACCTCTCATTTTTAGAGGATCGCCAAGAAAGGCCCAGCCACCTCTCATCTTAAGAGGTCATAATTTCCCAAAACCACCCGATGGCCGATCGAAGCCCGGAAACCCAACTACGCTCCCTACCGTGATAGCATTTTCATTCTAATATCCTTAAGATGCCTCAAAACTCAAATCTAATGCCTCATTACTTGCTTAGTAATTTGGAATCTAATCCCATCTTGGTTCGTCAAAATTACCAATCAAAGATTGTGCAAATTCGAATTTGATTCATGTGGAGCATAATTCTATTTCTTACCTCCGCAAACACTGGCACGCGGATGTCCCACTGGGCTTAACGCATCAGAGTGTCTTTCATGGACACTCTAAGTGGGATATGTTATTCAATCCTCCAAATCCTCAAAATCCCTAAAGGTCCTCTCAGATCCTCGAACTTCAACATTCGTTTCTCTCTTTTTCATTCGGGATAAGCCCGAACTACGGCGACTCCGAGCTCAGTTCATAATGAGAGGAACGTAGGTGCAACCATGAAATGAGAATTCCTGTTTAAATCACAAACAAATCTCAAAAAAAAAAGGAAAAAATCCGGTCTCATCAAGTGATCGTCCTTTTTATACACTTTCCGCCCTTCCGAGCTTGGATTCTCGATATCGAGCTAGGTTTTCTCCTTGTGATTAATCAAAATATTTGTTCATATACGATTTAGGAGTTGAATAACTCGAACATTAACAAAGGGTTTTAAGCAAATTTTGTGATCATCATGAATAAGACAAGTTTTCAAGTGTCTCGACAAGTCTTCTTTCTCCATCATAAAGGGGAAAATAGAGCCAAACACCTTTGTCTTTCCGTCGCCAATGGGGCTTCCATACACTTTTCCACACCTTGTGATGCTTATACTCTCTCAAAAAGAGAGTCAAACCAAAAGCAGAGGTGTCATACACAAAATCGGGATTCATTCCCACCTTTCGAAAAGGATATGCCCTCGCATCGTAAACATTTCTCCGAGTCTTGTCTGGCAAGACTCGGTTGACTAAGATCTCGAAAGATGGGTGCTCTCCTGTGGTCACATGACGGCTACATTCTACTCGTGAAAGGAGCTCCTGTCATCTCGCTCTAAATTTCTTCCTTATTTTGCCTGGGGCTTCGCTAAGCTGGTTCTCCCGCACGCAATACGTATCTCTCTTCAAGCCGGGCTTCTATAGCCACCTTTGGGTCCACATCGGGTTCTTCTACTACGAGATGAGACTCGCCAAGTCGCTTAGCTTCAAAATCCGGACTTTGCCTACTCAGATCCGGGGCTTTGTCAAGATGGTCTTTTGGACCCGAATTTTATCCAAGAAAGAATTTGGCTTCGTAGACTTGGTACACGGCGGCTTTCCCGTAGCATCGAATTCAAGATCGTGGTTTCTCCTCGCATTAGCAATTTCATCAAAACATTCTCCGAACAAGGTTTCTGGCCCAAAGTCACAAACTACCCAAATGAGAGAAGCTTCACTATATAAACGTGCCTTAGAGCCTCACAAACATCGGCTTGAATGACCAAGATTGAGAGGGAAAATTCCAATCAAGACCCGTGATCCGAATCCACCCTCATCAAGATTGGAGGTCCATGTGATAACGTTAACAAAGCCTCATCAACAACCACATCAAGAATCGCGATCGAGGGTTCTCATCCTCTCTACTTTCTCAAAATAATCATTCCTAAAACAATTTCCGTACATACATCCCAATGCATCCCCTCATCACCATGCATCCCCACAAAAATCTCCCAAGGGCTCATGTAGCATGCACAAAACTTGAATCAATAGGAAAAACTTAAGTGATTCAAGATCATAAATCATAATTTCCCGCCAAAAGCTTAAAGGCTATGCATCTTCAAAGCAAGAAAATGCATCATCTCATAATCATTTTTATTCCATGCATGCATCCGGCTATCATCGCTGAGTGCCATATATGCATCTTCCTCTTCACTAACAAATGCGTGAATTCAAACGTAATCCCTTTTTCAGCAAGGATGATCTTCACCAAAGTCGACCTCCAACATCCACAATGAAGACCGCCTCCAACATCTACGCCAAAGACAAGCTCCTGGCCGTTCTCGCAACTCGCTAAAGACGACCTCCAATGTCCACAAATGGATGAAAACAAAGTCAATGAAGACCACCTCCAGCTGGTTTCAACAATTCGGCCAGAACGCCAAGTTCTCGAATACAACCGGTCGAACGCCAAGTTCTCGAACGCAACCGCCGTGGACGCCAAGTTCTCAAATGCAAATGACAAGTTCTCGAATGCTGGTCGAGACGCCAAGTTCTCAACACAATCGGTCGAGACGCCAAGTTCTCAATACAATGCTAGCCGTGGACGCCAAATTCTCAAAAGCAAATCAAACCTGGCCGAGACGCCAAGTTCTCAACAATACAAGGTTGGCCGAAGATACGCCAAGTTCTCAAAGCAAAATGCTCCCAAGTTCTCAAATGCAACCGGCCGAGACGCCAAGTTCTCAAGCAAAATCGGCCGCAGACGCCAACTCTTCATCAACATACAAGCGTTCAGACACCAAGTTCTCAAAAAGCACAAGACAGTATGAACGCATATCTTAGTCAACTACTTTTCTAAAAGACGATTATCATCAAAGAAGATGCACTCAAACCAAACTCCTCCTTCAAAAATAGTCAAACCATGCAACTTCCCCAAAGACAAATAAACCTTTGCATAAACCGTCCCACGAACAAATAGAACGACTCCCAAAAATAGTCAAACCACAGGTGACTTCCCAAAATAGTCGATTCCCCCAAACCTCAAACCTAGGCGACTTCCCAAACCAAACCATTAGGGCGACTTCCAAACATAAAACCTTAGGGCGACTTCCCCAAAACAATGATTGGCGACTTCCCAAAACAAACCATACTTCCAAAATCGATCGATAGGGCGACTTCCCAAAACAAGCCAAAACCTTAGGGCGACTTCCCCAAAAACAAATAAAACAGTCAAACCAGTGGCGACTTCCCAAAACATAAAACCTTAGGCGACTTCCCAAACATAAACCATCATAGGGCGACTTCCCAAAAATAGTCGATCATAGGGCGATTTCCCCAAAAATAGTCAAACCATAGGGCGACTTCCCAAAACAAATAAACCATGTGGCTTACTTCCCAAAACAAAAACCTTAGGCGACTTCCCAAAACAATACCAAACCTTAGGGTGACTTCCCAAAAAAATAGTCGATCATAGGGCTTACTTCCCCAAAATAGTCAGATCATAGGGGCGACTTCCCCAAAAATAGTCGACCATAGGGCGACTTCCCAAAAATAGTCAAACCATGTGGCGACTTCCCAAAAATAGTCAAACCTTAGTGGCGACTTCCCCAAACACTCAAACCTCAGGCGACTTCCCAAAAATAGTCGTGATCATGTGGCGACTTCCCAAAAATAGTCGATCGTAGGGCGACTTCCCAAAATAGTCACATAGGCGACTTCCCCAAAATAGCTCAAACCTTAGTGGCGACTTCAAACAAAAAATCCTAGTCCCAAAACAACATCATAGGGCGACTTCCCAAAAATAGTCGATCGTAGGGTGACTTCAAAAAATAAACCATAGTACTTCCCAAAAATAGTCAAACCATTAGGTTCCACTCCCCAAAATGACAAACTTGTGGTGATTCAAAACCTTAGATCAGGGCGACTTCCCAAAATAGTCGATCGTAGGCGACTTCCCAAAAATAGGTTCATACCCCCGAACGACTCAACTTAGGTTCATACTTCCCAAAACTAAGTTCCCATTTAGGGCGACTTCCCCAAAATAAATTTCTTAGATCATACTTCCCCAAAAATAAGTCGATCCATTTGGGTTCGATACTTCCCAAAACAAATAACTTAGGCGACTTCCCAAAAATAGTCAATCTGTGGCGACTTCCCCAAAAGTCTCCATTTTCAAAGACTTCCCAAAATAGTCAACTATTGCAGGACTTCCCAAAATAGTCGCAAATCATTAGGTTCCAAACTTCGACCTAAAATAGTTCGATCACTTTTCTTCCCGATAGGTTAGCTGATCATACCCGAAGCTTCCACCAAGAAGGTCATTCCCATACCTCCACAAATATACAACCTCAACTTAGTTCGACTCCCAAAAGCAAGTCAAATAGGTTCATACTTTTTGTCAAAGACCTCAACAAGGGACATACTCCCTCGAACTATTCGAAATTTAGGTTCATACTCCCGAATCCAAATCCCCTTCCTTCATACTCGAACTAAGTCTCCATTAGTTCATACTCCCGAATCAAGCCTCAACTTAGGTTCATACATCCCGAACTAAGTTCCCCTGGTTCATAATTCCCCGAAATTTATACCAAGATCTCAACTTAGGCCAAATTCGGAACTAAGTCTCCATTAGGTTAAAATAGAAAAAAGAACCTCAACTTAGGTTCATACTCCCGAACTAAGTTCCCATTTAGGTTCATACCTCTCAAAAGAAATTCCCTAGCTTAAACGTAAAGACCGAGTGCCCGAGAAAGATAACGGAATCGTATACTTTCATCAAAATCATCGCGCTAGAAACGTAAGACCATCTCCCGACGAACTACGATAAATAAAGCATCAATCATCCTCAAAGAAAATCGAACGATTTCCCAACTGAATCACATCTCGATCCTCCCACGAACTCAAATCTACGTAAATTTTAGACTACGCCTATTGATTCCCACTGGAAATGAGGTAGCCTATCATTAGGTCCAAATTTACTCGACCAAAATGGTCATCCTTTCCTTCATATAGCATCACACGAAGACCGATCCTTTCAAGCAAAGTCCACGAGGACCATCTATCTCCCACCATCAAGGTTTGAAGAGAGGCACCCGAAAACGCCATCTCTAACCGAAGGTTCGAGGCACCTAAAACGCCATCTTCAAGGCCTGAGGCACCTAAAACGCCATCATCTTTCAAGGTCCGAGTGGCGCCCAAAACGCCATCATCTCCAAACCGATAATACCTTAAAACAACCATTCCCTTGCTGGTCAAAGACCCGAACATACGGCTTGACCCACCTCGGGATACGTAGGTAGCCTATCGAATAGGTTCTACCCACTCGGGGATCACCGAACATCGGTCTCGAACCGCCACCGCCGTAGGGAGACTCCGTTATCGCACTTACCTACGGAATGGAATCAATGTTACATTGTAAGTGCTCCAATTTGAGTTGGTAGCTTTTTCGTTAGAAAATTAACGAAAGTTATAACATTTCTAACAATTCCTAACATTCCTAACATTTCTAACCAAGTAAGGGTAGATTAGGGATTGCCAAAAAAGATAAACCAAGAAAAGGAATCAAAAAGCAAAAGAAATAAGAAAAACCCTAAATAGAAATGGTAAGGAACAAAACTGGCCGATTAATTTGAATTTTGAAAAGATTATTCTTCCTGCAAAGCCTGAAGCCGTAATTAATAATGCACGGTGCACGCGACCAACCTTGTCCGCGCGGATATGTTTGACTCTCACGGGGGTTATAAATTGAACCCTCCTCTCTCGCCTTACATAACACAATTTTCTCACAAAGCAACAAAAACTCTGGCGAAATATAGAGAGAAAACGGTGGGAATCCTTAGATTGCCACCATTTTCTCTCCAATCTTTCCCAATCTCACCTCCAAACACAAAACCAAACACCAAACCTTGGATACTCCTCAAGCCAAACACCAAATCTTGATACTCCTCAAGTCAAATTCCAAGCCTAGGAAGATAGGGTGTCACCATTGGTAAAAACCCTCCTTCTCAAAACCCTAAAATTCTCTTTTAACTTCTTGTTCATCTTGTTCTTCTTACTTGGATCTACTTGATGTCTTGTTTAACTTAAGTTTTGACCTAAGATGGTCATCTTGAAGTTCATCTTCATGAATGGCCATCTCAAATGGTCTACATTTTAAATCTCTAAATTGATTTTTCTCTTTAAATTCATATCCCCTTTCCCCTTGCAAAGGACATGTTTAAACCCCATAAAATTCCCCAAGGATGACTTGAATATGATAACCACTTAACAAAAAGTAGTGGAATCAAGTCTAGGGATGAAAATGGGGTGAACATAGATGCAAATCCCCCAAAAATCACATTTTCCCTCAAGAACATCTTGCTGTCCAGTAGCATTGTTCTGAGAACTCAGTCCATTTTCCTATTTTTTGGACCCAGTAAAACTTGGAATTGGGTGTTGACTACAAAATACTTTTTGTAGCCAACATCCAGAGATTTCCATACATATTTTTACTTTATTTTTTTCGTGAGTAAAACTCCATTTTTCAAATTTTCTTTTGAAGGTCAGTTCATCAGTCTCTGGAAATCCAGATTTCAGATCTGAGATTTCCAGAAGGTTTTGACCCCTCAAATCATCTCCAAAATGAAAAGTTCTTTTACAGAAACCTTTTCTAAGGTGTTTTGAACATTTTTCATTCCCGGACTTTTCCCAGATTCTGGAGTTTTCAAGCCCTAAAGTCCATTTCAAAGTCAAGGGTCAACTGCCTTTTTCATTCTGGCAGAAATGGTTTTCAACTTCCAAAAATCTTTTGAGTTCCAAATCTCAACCCAAAAATCATCCAAAAAATCATGGGATCAGTTTAAAGCCTTAAAAAGAGTTCCCAATTTTTACTTACCTCAGTTTCAACTTATTTTGGCCAAAACACATATACACACACACACACACAACAAAGGATTTTGAATGTTTGGAAGACTCGTTTTTACGAGGCGTTCCGGGTGCACACTAACGTCCTTCCCGGCACGTAACGTGACCTCCGAACCTAAATTTCTGATCTCGGGCATTTTTCAAAGTTTTGGCCCTTAAAACAAAAATGGCGTGGCGACTCCGTTTTGATTTTCAAAAAAAAATCGGGTACATCACACCTGTGGAATTGGAAATTCCATCCCTCCGAGTCCTCTTGGAAAACGGGATCAATGAAGTTGAATGGCTACAGAGCCGTCACGACGAACTTGCTCTACTTGACGAGCGCAGATTGAAAGCCATGGAACACACTCAAGCCTACCAGAGCAGAATGGCACGAGCATTCGACAAGAAAGTCAAGATCCGAGACATCAGAGAAGGCGACTTGGTGCTAAAGGAAAAGCCTCCTACGCAAACCAATCCCCTCGGAAAGTGGGAGCCTACCTGGATAGGACCGTTCGTGGTACAAAGAATCTTCTCCGGAGGAGCCATGAAGCTAGCAGACTTGGACGGAAACCCTTTCGTTAATCCCGTGAACGGAAGCAAGCTCCGCAGATACTTCGTTTGAGGAAGAGCACGAGTCAACTCACCTTCCCCATACATCGTCCCCCTCAGTAAATTAAAGTGCTAAAAGAGTAATACCCAACTGGATACATTCCCGCTAATGATCCAGGTAAAAAACAGGGTCGCACTTCTTTTGTCTTTGTTTTCTCAAATTCACCTAAAGTGTCGAACTACGGTGACCTGAGCCCCTTAGTCCAATTGTAAAAGGGGAACGTAGGCAGCCATCTTTGGTTCGGTCTAAAAAAAAAAAAAACAAGAAATACAATAAGCATCAATTGCTTGTGTTTCGAAAAACTCTTTTCATTTAACCTACAAATTCATAACGGTTAAAACATTCTTTGATGAGTTCAAGCACAGTCAACTCTTGACTCGCTACACGCTAGCAAAACTACAATAAAACATTAATCAATTAATGTGTCTGCAATGACAATGGGTTGATACTGACATGCAAGGTCAACCTAGTTTCCCGTACTAGGTCCTTCATCCTTCTTCCCCTTCCCTTTTCCCCGGGCCGAGTGTTCTTCACCTTCACAGAAATATTCCGGTAGGCCTTCTACCTGGCTCGGGGACCCTTCCCGACGCCTCCGTCAAGCCCTGTGTGGTCAACACAGATCCCTTTCTCTAGCTGTCTCGAGCCGCCTCGCGTCGAGCCATCATCATAGTGCTTTGATTGGCCTCCCGATCAGCACTTGCCACATAATCAGCCATGGCATCGCCAGTACGATTCCCAGGGTTAGCCCTCGCTTCGTCTCCTCCTCAAGGTCGAGTCTGTGTGATCGCACCCAACACTCACTCCGTCTCCACAAGAGAACCATCTGTCTCCCCCATACACTCTTCGTACCGGTTCGATATCATGCGTCGACAAAGGCACCTCTCTCCGGTGAAAGAGAACCCTGGCGGGAAAGGACGTGTATTGCCACCACCGGTGATCGGCAATAGCGTCGAAGGATCCTCCATCCGCAGAGATCCCACCTCAAAGGTAGCGGCATAACTCGATCGATCGGTGGCACTGCTCGGCCCGTCTTGCCCGCAGAACCAATGATGGAATATAGAAAGACGTCTCGAGACAAACCAGCACTCGACGATCACCGACCCTCCCCGAGCGATCCTACAAGTCTGTAACTTCCAATGGGGAACCCACCATCGCAAGTGATGCGTGCAAAGTTTGGCCATCCAGAGCTCCGGCTCGGCTGATTGCCCCCTATCACCAGAGGACGTCGCGAGAAAGACCAAGCGTCACAGACATCGGGCACCTCGTGCATCATCTGCAGCCTCTCCTCAACCACATGGTCAGCATAGCGGGACTCCCTCCCCACATGTATCGGGTACCGGTCGCCATCCGGCCTATGCCCAGAACGTCTCGCCCAAGACCAATGGCACGATGTCTCCTCCACTCCGCACTGCCTCACCAGTCCAAGACACTGTGATGGCACACACCCAGAGACGTGAATGTGAACAGTAGCAATCGCGCACGAGCAAACGCGTCCCACGAAAAAAGACGCTCCCCTCAACTCCAGGCAAATCTCTCAGGCAGTCCCAAAATGTCAACGTAATCAGTATCTCCGTATCAAAGATCTCGTAACGATGTGTTGCCTTTTTCGCGGGAAAAATTCGATTTTGCGTTTCTTTGAAAAACCAAATAAAACCGGAAAAACGGAGTCGCCACGCCATTTTAATTTTGAAGGGCCAAAACTTTGAAAAAGCCCGAGATCAGAGATTTAGGTTCGGAGGTCATGTTACGCGTCGGGAAGGACGTTAGTGTGCACTCCGACGCGCCTCGTAAAAACGAGTCTTCCAAGCTGAAAATCATTTGTGGGTGTGTGTGTGTGTGTGTTTTGGCCAAAATAAGTTGAAACTGGAAAAAGTAAAAATTGGGATGTCTTTTTAAGACTTTAAACTGATCCCATGATTTTTTGGAGAATTTTTGGTTTGAGATTTGGTACTCAAAAAACCTTTTGAAGTTGAGAAGTCACTTCTGCCAGAAGAAAATGGCAGCAGACACCTGATTTTGAAATGGATTCAAGGGTCCTAAAACTTCATAATCTGGATGAACTCAGAGAATGAAAGTTTCTCTAGACTCCTTGAATAAACTTTGTGTGAAAGAAATTTCCATTTTGGAGAAGATTTGAGGGGTCAAAACCTTCTGGAAACCTCAGATATGAGATCTGGATTCCCAGAAGCTGATGAACTAGCCTCTGAAAGAAAAATTGAAAAGAGGAGTTTTACTCACCCAAAAAATAAGGTAAAAATATGTCTGGAAAGCTCTGGATGTTGGCTACAAAAAGTGTTTTGTAGTCAACACCAAATTCCAACTTTTTCTGTGTCCAAAAATTAAGACCATGGACTGAGGTCTGAGAAAATTGCTACTGGACAGCAACTTCTCAAGAAAGAAAATGTGATTTTAAGGGGGGTTTTGCATCCATGCTTGTCCCCATTTCCCTAGGTTTTGGTTAGTGATCACTAGACATTTTAGTGGTGAATCAACTATACCAAACCATCCTTGGGGTACATTAGGACTAAGCATTTCATTTGCTTGGGGAGGGGGATTTTACCCTTTGAAATCAAGATTTAGTGCTTGAAAATGGTTTTTTAGGGTTTTGAAAGTGCATTTTTGCAAGTAAGAAAGAAAAGCTTTGAAAATAATGTTGATCTTTGTAGAAGATCATCCATGGAGATGGTCTTCCATGGTGATCTTCTTAGATCTAGAGAAAAAGATGAAAGAACTACATTTTGTAGTTTGAAGATGCATGCATGGATGAGATTTAGGGTTAGGAAGAGGAGGGTTTACCAATCTTCCTTGTGTTCTTGAGTGTTTGGCTTGAGTGTATGAGTGTTTAGGGCTTTAATATGAGAGTGAGTGGATGAATATGAGTTGGGAAAGATTGGAAAGAAAAAGGTGACAATTCTTGAGAATTCTCACTGTTTTCTCTCTATATTTCGCCAGAACTTCGTTGCTATTGTGTTCTTCCTCTTTATTTTTGTGACTGGAGGGCTCAATTTATAGCCCTCCTGAGATGACAATCCCATCCGCGCGGACAAGGTCAGTAGGCGTGCACTGTTCATTAATTACAGCTCCAGCCTTGGACAGGAAGAATAAAAATTCAAAAAAAACCAAATTAACAGCCAGTTTTTTGTGTTTCCAGCCTTTCTATTTATGGTTTTATTCTTTTGTTTTGCTTTTTAAGATGCTTTTCTTGGTTTAACTTCATTTGGCAATGCCCATTCTACCCTCCCTTTGTTAGAAAAGTTAGGATTGTTAGGAATGTTAGTAATTGTTATAACTTTCGTTAATTTTATAACGAAAATTCTAACAAGCTCAAATTGGAGCACTTACAGTAGCCCCTCGGCGACGGCGCTTTCGAAGGAAGCGGGATCGTTGATAAGAGTAAGGCTCCATATTTGGCAGGATGATCGAGTGATCGGGTGGCTGAACCTAGCGATAGGCTACCTACGTATCCCGAATGGGAATCAAGCCAGTCGTAGTTCGGGTCTTTGACCCTGAGATGATGGCGTTTTAGGTGCCTCGAACCTCGATGAGCGAGTTACTGGAGCGATTAACACGGAGAGAAACTTCGCTTGGGGATAAGGGATGACCATTTTTGGTCCTCGATGGCTATCCGCTCTCATCAAATGGGGATAGAATGACCATTTTCGGTCGACGGTATCCGCTCTGCTGGGATAGGAATGACCATTTTCGGTCTCGCTGGGGATGATTGCGATTTATCGCTTTTCCTAGTGATAGCGTCTTAGGTGCCTCAAACCTTGGAGATGGCGTTTTAGGTGCCTCGGACCTTGGAGATGGCGTTTTAGGTGCCTCGAACCTTGGAGATGGCGATGGCTTTTTAGGCGCCTCGGACCTTAATGATGATGGCTTTTTAGGCGCCTTTAATGATGATGGCTTTTAGGCGCCTCGACCTTAATTTGAAATGGCCTTTCGGTGGACTTTGTCTGTCCGCCGAAGGAGAGGGTGACCGTTTTGGTCGAGGGGCTGGATTCCTAATGATAGGCTACCTACGTATCCCTAGTGGGAATCAAGCCCTTTCGTAGTTCGAGTTCTACTCGAGATTCCGTTGGCTTTTGGGATTCCGTTAACTTTGTGGGGATTTCGTTAGCCTTTTTTTGGGGAAAATCGAGACGTACTTTGTCGGGGGAAATCGGTCTTACGTTTGACCGCCAGGGTAATTTTGATGAAAGATACGGGATCTCGTTATCTTTCTCGGGGCACTTGGTCTTACGTTTGACCGGGGTAATTTTGATGAAAGATACGGGATCTCGTTATCTTTCTCTGGCACTCGGTCTTACGTTTGATAGGGGTAAATTTTGATGAAAGATACGGATCTCGTTATCTTTCTCGGGCACTCGGTCTTACGTTTGATCTTGCCGGGGTAAATTTTGATGAAAGATACGGGATCTCGTTATCTTTCTCGTGGCACTCGGTCTTACGTTTTATCACGGGGTAATTTTGATGAAAGATACGGGATCTCGTTATCTTTCTCGGGGCACTCGGTCTTACGTTTGACCGCCGGGTAATTTTGATGAAAGATACGGGATCTCGTTATCTTTCTCGGGGTACTCGGTCTTACGTTTGACTCGGGGATGATTTTGATGAAAGATACGGGATCTCGTTATCTTTCTCGGGCACTCGGTCTTACGTTTGATGCCGGGGTAATTTTGATGAAAGATACGGGATCTCGTTATCTTTCTCGGGCACTCGGTCTTACGTTTGACTGCCGGGGTAATTTTGATGAAAGATACGGGATCTCGTTATCTTTCTCGGGGCACTCGGTCTTACGCTTCGATCGCCTGGGTAATTTTGATGAAAGATACGGATCTCGTTATCTTTCTCGGGGCACTCGGTCTTACGCTTTGACCGGGAATGATTTTGATGAAAGATACGGGATCTCGTTATCTTTCTCGGGGCACTAGGTCTTACGTTTGACCGTCGGGGTATTTTCTTGACAAGGGGCCGACTTTGGTTAACTTTGGTTAACTCTGTCAAGTTGGGACCGAATTGCAGTCCCGAAATTTTAAGGGGCAAAAGGGTCATTTTGACCTGACAATCTCATCCGCGCGGATAGGGATGGAAAGTCGGGGTATTAATTAGGGCCAACGCCCTTCTTCTTCCCCATTGAATTTTTGAAACTGCCGAGAGCGAGAGAGAAGCCGAGGAGAACAGCCATTTTTGGCCCTAGAAGCTTCAAAATTCCGTCCGTTCTTCAATTTTTCAAGCAATGGAACACGGGAAGGCGCTTTTCAAGGCCAAGGACGTGGTCCCACACATAGCGGAGAGGCGATTGGAGCTCGTCCGGATGAGGAGGCATTACAATCTTTCGCAATCGGTTGCGGAGGAGCATTAACCCGATGCTTGGCAACATTGGGCTTCGGATCCGCATCTCCGAACGGTATATTTCGAATCCTCTTGATCCTCTTGTCGATTTCTTGTTTGAAATTTTTGGGTGATTTTTGAATTTTTTTTTTGAATGATTGATGTTCTTGGCTATTGAATATTGATATTGATGATATGCAAGTGTTGCAATGAGTATATGAGTACCCCAAAATGTGCATTTTTCTTGGGAAAAAGAATTGGCATTTTTGCCACATTTTTTTTTTTCGATTCGAAAATTACATGTGAAAATTCGAAGAATTGTGATTTTTTTTTTTTTGAAATTGAATATTGCATGTTCTTGATGATGATTTTTTTTTTGAAATTGAAATTTGAAATTGAATTTTGATATTTATGATGAATGATGATGCAAATGCATGCATTGACTTGTTTTGGAAAGAATGGGCATTTTTGCCATATGATGATGTATGTATGTTTTAGGATTTTTTTTTGAAAAGAATTGGGACGGATTTTTCCTCCCGTTGCATGTGTAAGATGGATGATATGCATGTATGCATATTTTTTTTGTTGAAAAATGGGACGGAGTTTTTTACTCTCTCCGTAGGAATACATCTTTTTTTTTTTTTGTGATGAATGCATTGGGACGCTTGTTTAGAAAATTGTTTTCTTTCATGCGAGAAAAATGGGGCTATGCTCATTGTACTGTCCGTTATGTCGAAATTTCTTTTTAATTTTTTTTTTAATGTAAATGCAAATGCAATCTTTTTGACATTTTCTCTCTTTTTTTTTTTTTTTTACAGGGATTTCGGAAACCGTTTTGTGGACGGAGCGGTGAACAAAATGAAGACTCGAGGATCGGTGGAGTGCTGTGGATTTGACTTGTGCCAGGATCGGCTTCCGGATGCGGGCCGAGGAGCTTTGCCGAGTCCGGGAGACGCAGATCTGATTGTGCAGAGACGGGGGCTTTGGGAGTTCGTCGAGGTGCTTGAGGGAGCTGGTCAAGTTCCCTAAGAGCAGCAGGAGAAAACTTGATGTTTGCCTACGCAAAGCGCGGCCTTCCAGTGGGGCGCGACCCACACCTTCCACTTCACTGCGGGGCGAGGCTACCGTTACGCCCTCCCACGACTATGCTGTTTGCATGATGCACGCGGCTGTCCTTTAATGGACGCGGCATTGAGTGGCGAGATGGCTACGGCGATGCCGTCTGCGAGCTCTTAAGGATTTTCCCCTATTCCCAAGGGGATGGGGATGGAGTATGCCGTGGTCTACGGCAAGATCGTGGAGACCATTGCGAGTTATGAGGGAGGGGAGGAGAGGATAGGCGCCGATCAGATTGCCGAGGGCCTTCTTGTGGTTTGCTTTCTCGAGCACGCTCTTTGGACATGCTTTGAGGACGGCGGTCTTTGCCTTGTTGAGGTCCTTGGAGGACATGGAGACGGCCGGAGATGTCTCGTGGGGAGAGGCAGGAATTTGGCGAGCTTTATTTTGCTCTTGATAGGTACGGTAGGAAGGGCTGTGAGCTCTTTATGCTTGCCAGTTTGCCACAGGTATAAGCTCTCTTTTTGCTTTCCCTCTTTTTTTTGAGCACGCACTTTTCTTTTACCTTTGGATTGATTGGATTTTTACCTTTCGCGGTATGGGCGTTGGAGTTTTTCACGTCACGGTGTGGCTGGCGGCCGGCGGGTGCGTCGGGCGTATCCGGCCATGCGAGTCTTGGTCCCGAAGCATGCCGGGAGAAGATAAGCTCCGGGGCGTACGACTCTCAGTACGCGGATTGCCTTCCTTTGACGGAGGCCAGAGACGGATGAGGGATGATATTCTTCCCACAGGATCGCTTTGAGGTAGCGCGGTTGAAGGGCGCGAGATACGGGCGGTGCGGCGGAGGATTTTGAGGGTCGACCTGCGATGCCTATTATGCAGGAGAGAGGGTGACGCGCCGGCATGGCGTGAACTCGCCTTTGAGGACACGGTGGAGCCTCCCGCCGATATGATGCACCCGAGCGATCGGTCCGTGACTGGGATGATTACCGAGCGGCCGGCACTTCTCGGACTTCGTGGCGATTGAGCCATATGCGACATTCGTCTTGAGGAGGCGAGGATGCCTCGGGTTTGGATAGGGAGGGGCTTGGGATCCGCGGTACCCTCGGACGGATTTTCCTATATCCGGGATGGGGTCCCGATTGAGGGTGCGAGATCCACTCGGCCGAGCGACTTCCACGAGCTTTCCGGCCTCGTCAGGAGTATGAAGGTATGGCTTCACCTTTTCCCCTTCTTTTCTTTCTTTTGTTTCATCATCTTTAGCATCACCTCTTTTTTTTTGACGCTTTTGCTTTTGTGCGGTTTTCGGAGGTGGTCGTCGAGAAGGCGACGAAGCAAGTGATCGAGGCCAAGAGATTCATCGGGAGGATGGTCGCTTGCGGGCTCCCTCGAGCTAGAGCGAGGCGACCGCGGCCGGCGCACATCGGACGGGAGGCTTCCCCTATTCGCTCGAGACTTCTTCGAGACTCCTTTGTCTCCTCTCCTTGATCCTCACGCGGTGCGCCTTCGGATCACGTCATTCTCGAGGGGATCCACACGGGCGGGGACACGTTTGGCGGCATGGCGGGTCGTCTTCGTACGTGCGGGAGTCGCGCCTTCACCTTCGGATACGATTTTTCGCAGATCTCGGCTTGCCCTATCCGGAGCGTGCCGGTTGGTGCTGTGAGCCTCTCTGCGGAGACGAGGACGATTACGAGCCCGAGATTTTCGGGGCTCTGAGGAGCGGGCCGAGTCGCAAGAGGGCGGGGGAGACATCGGGTCTTTGGAGACTCCGATTGATTTTTTTTTTTGAGATTTGAGATTGAGATTTAGATTTGTACGGCTTATGCACATTTTTTTTTTTTTGGATGTAATAATTTAGGATTTTGTTTGTTTTTTTTTTTTATGCACACTCTTTTTTTTTGGAATGTAATAATTTAGAATTTTATTTTATGAATGCAATGCAATATGAATGCAGTGTTGCATGAGCCTTGGTTTTTTTTTGCAAGGGTGTTTGGTATATGGGTGGTTTGGGGAGGTTTTTGCACGGGTTTCGAGCAGCGGGATGGAATATTCCTCTTTTGGTGTAGCGGCTTGGGTATTTGCAGATTTTTTTGGAAAAGCAATCTCATCCGCGCGGATAGGGAATAGCATCGACATTGTCCTTTAATTTTGGTTCGGACACTGGTCTTGCTTTATTTCAAATTCAAATATCCTCTTCAACCTCCAGTCAAACTGACCATTTTCGGGGAGAAAGAGAGAAAAACCATGGAAATGGCCAAAAATTCTCCAAAATTGTCCAAAGAAAGGCAAATGTTGTTCTTTGAAAAGTTCAAGGAGTGGTGTAGGGAGATCATGCATGAGAGAAGATCATTCTTTGAAGAAAGGTACAAGATACGATGCTTGTGGTCTCTCAAAGAATTGGTTCCGGATTATGACCTCTTAAGAGCTTCTTCTTCGTTTTGGGATACTAGAAGGCATGTCTTTTGCCTTTCCTTCAACGAGATTATTCCATTTTCGAAGAATTTCGGGCCTTGCTTGGAGGTCCGGAGGTGGAAGAGATAGCGGTTCCTTTGCCCGGAGGGGCTTCTTTTGTTGACAGATTGTGCGTCCTCCTTCATCTTTCCCCGGAGGAAGCGCAAGGTATGATCCGCGGTCCCGATCATCTCGATATTTCCGGTCTTCCCGACAGATTTAGGGGCCTAGGCTTGGTGGATGATGCCTATTGGGATGCCTTTGCACTTTGTATGTTTGGCACCTGTTCATGGTCTATTCCTTTGGGATGCGCCATCGGTCTTTCTTGGATGTTGTCGTTCACTGTCGCACTGGCGAGAGATGTCGTTCCTTTGATTGGGGAGACTTTTCATGCTCTCGACGGATTAGCTACCGGACGGCGGTATATGCGCGGGGGCGGCCCGTTTCTCTTGACCTGTGGGCGATGGAGCGTTTGGGGTTCTTCGGGGAAACCTCGATATGATCGAGCCTTGGACTTTTGCCGGGAGAGGTGTTGATGTAGATTTTGATGATCGGGGCTCGTGGGAGCGTTGGATGGCGGGTCGCCGGCCAGAAGATATCGAGATGGTTGGTGCCTCATTGGCGGGTGGAGACTCGCGAGTGCTTGAGGATGGGTCCCATGGTTATGCTTAGGGGCTTTCTCGGTCCGGTTTCTACATTGGCTTTAGTCACGAGGCAGTTTGGCTTGGAAGCGGAGTTCCTTTGGAGGGTTTTGATGATATAGCCACCGGGGTGGTGGCTCCTGTTTCCATGGATGATCCCTCGGTGTTTCCATTTCTTTCCCGAGCATGGAGGTATGATGCCTTTCCTCCTCGGGTCATTCTCGGCGTCGAGACCGGTGTTCACGACCACTTGGTACCTGGATTGGTATGAGAGGCATGCAGGAGAGACTCGAGGTGGCTATTTTGAGACGGCGTGAGGCCATTGTGGGTGCGGAGGACCGGCTGTTTACGAGAGGAGGAGGGCCGAGGCGAGGGCCAACCCTCATGACGGGGAGCGGAGACGGCGCGGCTGACTATGAGGCTTACGTCAAGAGACGGGAGAGGAGGGCTCCTATGCTACCGGCTAGGCTACGGGAGATGAGGGATGACGCTAGGGCTACTAAGGCCACTGACGGAGGCTGGTTTGATAGACCTGTTCCTATGCGAGCTTGGTAGGAGGAACAACGGCATTTTCTGTTCGGAAAAGAAGACTCGGAGGGGAAGAAGAAGGGAGAGGCCGATACGAGTGGCTTGGAGTGACTACGAGGTTTCCGAGTATCCCTTTCTTGTCATAGCCAGACACATTAGTTTGATTATGTATCTTAGTTTTCCTTTTAGCGGGTTGCCGAGTTGTAGGAATGAATCGGGCTTAGACTCATCAAGAGCTTTTAACTTGTAATGAATATTTGAATTGCTTTAGAGTTTTTCGAGACGCTTTCATGGTGCGATCAATTGTATTGATGCCAAAGTATGGCTTTTATTTGTGCTTTAGACCGAACCGTTTCCGGCCTACGTTCCCCTCATTTTGAGGAGCTCGGAGTCTTCGTAGTTCAACTTTGGTGAACTCTTTTTTGTTTTTTTTTGTTTTTTTTTTTTGGTGCAACCACGTTTTTACCTAGGCCGCCCTTTTCGGGTTTCTAACCTAGTTGGGTATTACTCTTTTAGCACTCTTTTTTTGTTTTTTTTTTTTGTTTTTTTTTTTGGTGCAACCTGTTTTTACCTAGGCCGCCCTTTTCGGGTTTCTAACCTAGTTGGGTATTACTCTTTTAGCACTCTTTTTTTTTTTTTTTTTTTTGTTTTTGTTTTTTTTTTTTTTTTTTTTTTTTTTTTTTTTACGCGTAGTATCTGCGGCTTGTCACCATTCTTGGGTGTACAAAGGGATTCCCGTCGAGGTGCACGCAAGTTGCATGGCTCCTCAGGAGAAGATCTTACGGACGACATATGGCCCGACCCATACGGGCTCCCATTTGCCGAGAGGGTTGATAGCAATTTGGGGGCTTTTCTTTTAGAAACGAGATCACCTTCTCGGATCTTCCGATGCTTTACCTTCTTGTCGAAGGCTCTGGCCATTCTTCCTTGGTAGGCTCGGATGTGTTCCATGGCCTTCAGTCGGCGTTCGTCTAGTAGGGCCAGTTCATCATGCCAGCGACTCGGAGCCATTCGACCTCGTTGATCGCTTTCCCGGCGGTATACGGAGCGAGGGATTTCCGGCTCGATTGGGAGTACGGCTTCCATTCCGTATGTGAGGGCAAGAGGTGTTTCCCCGATTGCCGTTCGGCCCGATGTTACGCAGCCCCGAGTGCCAGTGTAACTTCTCGGGCCAATCTCACGCCTTGGACTGGCCATTTTCCGGATGATATTTTCCGAGTCTTGTTTCTTTGCCTTGACGGCTCCGTTGGTTTTGGGGCACTGTAGGGAGATGACTTGTGACGGGTTATTCGAATTCCGCCGGCGGTTTTCACATTCCCCTTGAAGTGGGATCCATTATACGAGATGATTTCGGTGGCAACCCGTATACGCACATGATGTTTTCTTTGATGAAGAGGGCAACTTTCTTTGAATTGAGGATTTTGTAGGACTTTGCGAGCATCCTTTTCGATTCCTTCGAAGAAATCACCAATCTGCGTCTCTTTAGGCTCTTAGCGAGTTCCCAAATTCACACTTGTCAAAATCTCTTCGGCTTGGGCTCGATTTTCCTCTTTCAGGACAACACCTTAAGATTTTTTTGTTGTTTGATTTTTTTTTGTTTAATGTATGCTTCTTTATCTAATGAATTATTATTAAATTTTTTTAATTAATTCGTCATTAGTTAAAGTGGCAATCAAGGGATACTCGAAAGGTTCGTCATTTCATTGAAAACGAAAGGGGATACGGTGCTTGCTACGAGACTCGTAGTCTTCGGGCGTAAGGCCGTCGGACGACCCTAGAGACTCGATCTTAACGAGAGAGAGGCGGGAGGACTTGTCCTAGATTGACCTGAAAGGGACGGGGGACAATCCAAGCTTGGTGATCATTTCCTCCTTGGTCGCGGACGGGCACGAGAGAGTTTCCCAATTCTTTAGCGGCATCGCATTGGTAGCCTCATGACTCGGGAGCTGTCTTTGTTTTTGTTTTCCTTTCTCAATTGCCGCTATCATCTTTTGGACCGGCCGAGATCAATCGGGTGCACTTGGACTTCTTCTTCGAACAATTCTTTGCATAACCGAGACCATCCCAATCATCGAGGGAAATTCCGTGGCCTTAGCTTTTGGCCTTGTCGGTTCGAATTCGGAGTTTCGGATCTTCTGGGCGGTAGGAATAGTGGTTGTGAGCTTCTCGGCTTGTTCCACCGGAGTCGAGCACGCCTACGAAGGTATACTCGCTCTTCGTGGCGGTGGTAGCCCCGGAGTATCTTGGGTAGGTCCGGGAACATTCTACGGACCGGGTTAGCCTTGGTTCCTCTGAACTTGTTGAGGCTATCCTGTAGCTTTAGCCATCTGCCGTAGGAGTGGGCTCTGTGATGTTTCTGGTTGTGTGGGACCCTTTACAAAGTAGTCGGCCAAATTAGGGTGAAGGGGAGAGATTTAGGGTTGTCGGCCAGGGACCTTTCTGTGGCGGCTTCAAATCTTTTTCCCTTTGCGGTGTCCAGTGGGGAGGCCTCATATCCCGGGCCGTGGCGAGTATTACTGTCCTTTCACTTGATGAGTTTGTGAGTTCCTTGTTGGTGCTTCCCCAGGCCAGAGGCCGGAGTAGATAGCTCATTTTTCTCATCATTTTCAAGGCCGGTGGGATTTTATCCCAGTGACCAGTCGGATCTATGTTGCACACTTGGGCCTTGGGAGGCTCGGCCAGTGAAGCCCGTTAGCATGTGACCTTCCTCGTCATGTTTGATTTCCGAGAATAGGTATTCCGCCGTATCATGCCTTCTAAAGTGACTAAATCTCAGTAAATGGTCGTCGGATCCCCATTCGAGGCGAATTTCACACCTTTGGTGGAGGCTTGAGGCGACCCCTTTGACTTAGTGCGGCCAAGGTCTTCCCAGCCGGGCATTGAAAGTAATCGGGATGTCGATAACACTGGAATTCCACAGGTATCAATTTGTCCAAACCGAGAGGTCTAAGTAGCAACTCAGGGTGCTCGGGATGTTGAGTCGTAAGCTTTATTTGTGAGAGAAGAAGGCTTCAAGTCGTAGTCTTGATATCAAGCAAGCTCATGATCTTTGCTTGGAAGAATGTTCATTCCGGACCCATTATCAACCGGGACCCGAGGGAGCGTCGTTCATCCGAGTGGGTGTGATGAAGAGAGGCTCATTATGATCGGCCCCAAATTGAGGGAGGTCGAGATACGTGAAAGTGATTATGTTCCCGTAGTGGATGTTTCCAATCAGTGTACCACATCATCGGGAGTAGCATCAATAGGCACGAGTGCGAGCCGGGCTTTCTTCCCGGCTTCGGCTTATGGGGATAAGACGAAGTGAGTAGAGACCGAGAGGAAATGTTGGCTGTGTTTGCTTCAATTTGGGTGAGCACGGGATCCTCTTTTCGAAGTGCAGGTTTCGGTTGTCTTAGCGTAGGGCGGCGATCTTCTTTTGGTGCTTGATGCGTGGCCTTCTTATACGCCTTAGGATTTCCTTGGAAGATACGCCGAGATCGGGTCAACAGATTAACTTCCTCATCGTCGTCTCTTAGTGGATTTCTTCAATCTTTGCTAGGGTCGATGGGGAGCCCTTTTGGCTATTGGCCATTGGTTACGACGGAGTCTAGTGACGGTGAGTGCATGCTTGGCTCCTTCTGGCGGCCACTTATAAGCTTCCTTCCCAAGTCACGAGGCTTTTGGGTTTGGGGTTGTGTTGTTGCCCCTTGGATGGCCCACGAGCTAGGGCGTCCTCCGATTCACTCTCATGGCCGGCCTTGCTCATTGTTATCATGCAACAAGAGTCGCTATTGTCGGGACTCGGCGGCTTTTCGATCTCATCCCGGTATAGTGCGGCCATTACGATTCCCTTACGTAATACTCGGAGTTGGAGATGATTATAGCGTTACGTGTGGGAGGCGCATCCGGTATCATGCCGGTTTCTAGGACTTCTACGAAAGGCGGCATACATTCGGGAAAGGTGACCTCTTCTTGGGTAACCACGACAAGGAGTGTTACTTTGTTACGGGGTGGATTTGATCTAACCATGGTTATTTTTCTCATTTGGGCGGATGGGAGTTAATTTTCCTCTTTCGATCGGATCTTCGACTATCGGCTGGATCGGACACACAAAACCCTTTCCCCCAAAGCATGGTAGGCGATGTTGAATTCTAAGACATCCACGTGCTCGAATCCATGAAACTTCATGGCCTTCATGTCCTCGGTCTCGTATTCGTCTTCGAAGTTTCTTCGTCGTCGCTTGCTTGATAACCGGCCATTGTGCACAGCTCCCGTGGGCTCATTTCGGCATGATTGTTCCAGATTGTTTCCGGATCGGGGCCTCGGTTGACTCTTCGCTCTCGTCATCATCATCATCATTCTTGTCGTCGGAATCTTCTTCCCATACTACCGGGATTTCGGGTGAGAGGAACGTCGATCAAACCCGTTGGGGGAATATGGGTGCGTGCAACCGCATAAAAATTGTCATATGTTCCCATTCCGGAAGTGGTAATTGTGACTCGGCTTCTCCTCCCGAAATTGCGGGGGAAGAGTGAGAGGGGTGGCACGTATTTGACACCGAGGTAGGATATAGAAGGAATCCTCCTCTTAGATTCTTCTTGTTCTCGGGATCATATTCGGGCTCTCCCAAAGCCAATTTGCGAAGTGTACTAGCTCCGAGATGCTCTTCGGCCTCTTTCTTGATAAGCCCCAGTACGGGCGCCGCCGGAAGCTTTCTTGTTCGATTCTTCTCGATTGTTCTAACCATCTTGTGTAAATGGTCCTCTCATATTTTGAGCGGAACGGCCCAGTTCTTCGGTATCGGCCTTCCCTTCATCCGAGAAATAGCGGGCCTCGTATTCTTGCAAGGAGTCTCGACATGGGACCAAGATGGGTTGATTCGTTCGATATCCTCGAGGGTGAGGGAATCCGGGTCGGGATCCTCGACGAGGTTGGCCACGGGTATTTGGGGACCTTCATCGGCATCTTCGTGGGCGTGCGAAGATTCTCCGCATTCAATCATATTCACACGATTATGGTTCCTTGGCGGCGGATTTTTGGCCCATGTTAGGCCACCTCGGGGCCTTCCAACTTTCCTTGCTCTATTAGCCCCTGGATTGCCTTTTTCGAGTAAAGCGGTATCGATCGGATGTCAGTGAGCTTGATGAAAAGGCACAATACTTTGTAGTATCCACGGGAGCATTCGGATTTCTGGGTTGGAAATTCTCCAAAGGCCGCAGCAAGCCTTCTTTCACCGGTCCCCTAAAGATGTCATTCGAGGGCATTCCAAAGTTTTCGAGATTTATGACCCGCGGTTTGCAGGCTCAAGGCCGGTTTCACAGGAGCAAAAGGAGTCGTGTTATTACATTCTGTCCCGCATAGTTAATCATCTCTTTGCCTTTAGCGAGGAGCGGGGGCGGTGTTTGCGGGGAGGAGCCCGATATACGCCCAGGCGGAGTGCGGCGGCCGGTTGCTTGGTGTAGGCCTTTTCAAACTTAGGCTGAGTTAACCGCATGGCCCGTAAAGTCCAGTATGGGAAGTAGGCGAGGAGGCTCTCGAGATGTGGTTTCAAGCATGAGTGGAAGATGTCAGTTGTTCCTCTTCGGAAGGAGGGATGGCCATTTCAGGTTTCGAGATTCCACCGCTTGTAGAAGTCCCAAACATTCTCATCGGAATGGCCATTTGCATTTGTTGTTTGTAGAGTCAACCCTATTTGTTTCCCATTCCAAGTTGGCCTTATATTTTTTACGTGAAGGCATTGGTGTCTGGTCCCATGTAGCCACGGCTTCGGGTTTCAAACGGAAGAACCACTTTAAGGCCTTTGGACTTGAGGATAGGCCCCGAAATAGTCGGCCAAGCTGGCGATTGGTACATCCTTTGGCTTTCATCGCCGAGGTATATGTGTCCAAATGGGTTTTCGGACATGCGGTCCCATCAAAGAGATCCAGTTAGGCATCACGAATTTGTGGGGCGAGAGGAACAATGGAGTCAGTGCAGTGGCGGAAGAGCGGAGCTTCTTGGCGGTCGGTTCGGCGATCTGCGCTTTCATTTCCTTGTGTTGTTCCATGAACCGGAGCCGGATGAGGGTCTTGTGGCGGAACCATGGCATTGGCTAGTGGGTGAGCTAGAGAGGAGCTACCCTTTGGAGCGGGCGGGTGGAGGGAACGGCCGATCCGGGGACGTAGGTGAAAACTGTCTGGGGTGAGTTACCACAGGGAGCGTGAGTAGGAGCACGACAAAAGGGTAGAACCTTGCTGGCTTCTTTGTTGATTTTCAAGCTGGCAAAGTAGGTGGAGGCAGCCCCGATGTGGCCGGATAACTTGGATTTCAGTGGGGCCCGTAAGTAGGCTTGAGTGCGAGGCTGCTTTGTCCGGATTGTTGGTGCATGGTTGCTTGTGGTGAAGGTGTGTAACGGGGGAATGCTGCGGTCTGGTGATTCGGATGACAGGGATGGAGGCTTGGTAACCCATAGAAGTGAGTGAGGAATGGATTTGTGTGAGGAGCGGTGAACTAGTGCGTTACGAGGAGGGGCTCTGGCGTGGCCCGGAACCAAGTTGTGGCGGCATTCAGCTGTAGGTACATTCTTTGTGAGGTCCGGATTGATCGGTTCCGGGCGAGGAGGATCCAGATTAGATTTGTGGCATTCCGAGATAGCCCCAACCATGAGAAGACATTAAAATACTTGATTTTGCCCCAGATTTGTGCCGTCGGGCTGCATGGATCCGGTGGTGCGTGGTTGGGGAGCTGGGCGGCCGAAAATCGAGGAGCATGGGTTACAGTAGTGGCACCATAGGAGGTGGGTGGCGGCATCTGGTGTAATCGGGGCGGCGAGAGTGGGGTTGGCATCCTCGTCTTCTTCCACGGTGAAGGTGCCATCCGGATTGAGGTGGCGGCCGAGGCCGTGACTCTTAATAGCCTCCATAAAGGCACATTTAGGTTTGTGCTTCTGTCGTAACCTCATACATTACGCTGGCGATTCCCTTTGTTGCTCTGTACGAGGGTCCGGGAGGCGGAGTGACGTTATCCCCATCATTACCGTGCGATGCGGACATTACGAAACCCGGAGTCGGAACAAATGGCGAAGGCGATGACGCGCTTGACTCTTCCCAGCGATCAAACGGTGACCGGTGCCCGAAACCAAGCTTTGTGCGGAGGCTGCGGGGAAAGGACATGAAGGTTCAGATGTGCAGGAATGGAAGGAGGGTAGGTGTTTGGGCTTTAGGCTCATACGACATGCGATTATTTGTTCACGTTTACTTAAAACATGTTTTATTAACCTAATCGGTTGGAAAAGATTGCTCTTCTTTTCGCAAACTACTCGATTCTGGATCGGTGGGCCCCGTCGCTACGTACATAAGCCCCTCGTATTCCATTTGTATTTCGACCTCCCGGGGTGGACGGCCCCGGGCGAGGGTCCTATAGAGCAAGCGGGTCCCACCGGCCAGAAAGAAAAACGATCCTAAAAGTCGGCGGGTAATCGAGTCTTAACGAGCATTCGATGTAAATTACGGACAGAGGCGGCGTGAAAGTCAAGATCATGTCCAGGGCTCGACGAAAAGTCGGCATGATTTGGGTGATAAAGCGTCCACAATTGATCTTGACTTGTCGTCGGTTAAGCCGTAATTAGGCATGGAATATTCATTAATCCTTGATGACTCGGTGTCAATCTTTGGGAGTCGAGTGTATAATTTGTGCCGATCGAGCCGAAGTCGGCGCCGGTCAATATCTTGGTCAAAGTCTGCACTTGGCCCGGAAAAGCCGGCGAGCAACTTCGGCCGATTAGGGTCCCAGAAAGATATTGAGTCGGTATTTGCGCGACAAAGAAACTTGAAAGGAAAGAGTCTATACACGAGACGGGGGCATGACACAGGACCCGAGAACTAAAAATCACAACCGGGTCTCGGACCAAAATTGTGTCACGGACAGAAGTGCGTGAGTCGGACACGAGGCTCCAGCATGGGATGTTTGGGTAGTCACATGTGCTCATCAAGAAGCGTAATAAGACCAAACGGACCGCGACAAGGATTTCCCGGGTTAAGGACGTAGTGTGCGGTGTACGGTCACGTGCGAGCGTAGGTGTCGCAAGCTTGATCTATATTCTTTTTACGAGTAAAATAGAGATTTTTTTATGTGTCTTAAAAATATGATGCATGATTTTTTTGGAAATTTTCTTTTTCTTTTTTTTTTGAAAAATCTTTTTTTTGAATTTTTTTTTCTTTGAAATTTTTAACTGAGCACATAAGCACATAATCACGGTTGACAGTTAGGGACATTATTCCGACGGTCAAAATTTTGACTTTCTCGAGGCGGCCAAAGCAACATGAAAAAGCGTGCAAGAAATCACCACACACACAAACAAAATGATTTTCAAATGTGAGACGGAAGCTTGACCCTCAAAAGTTTTCTTTTTTTGAAAACGGTGATACCGGTACGTGGGATTGTTAGACCACAATTTATCCCCGACTCGTGTTAGGAGGCGATAACGAGAAATTTAGTGGTTTCCACCAATATACCAAATACCATTTTTTTAAAAAAAGCTTAGTCCCCAGCGGAGTCGCCACTGTGATGATGTGTGAATGTATCCGAAAATTTTCCCATTTTTGTTTGAAAAAATCAACGAAAACGGAGTCGCCACGCCATTTTAATTTT